>AWOL01S0001549.1:91998-119674 GCA_000715115.1 Nicotiana otophora
CAAATGCATGAAATTCCTTAATATAACGGAACGACCGACCCGAACGAGCATGTCACCTCTTACACATGCGCTATCAAAGGGCATCTAGAGGATGACTAGATCGAATCAGTTTTGCTAAAAAAATTCTGAGAGACCCTGTCAAAGGGGGCTATGATATGGTACCACAATTTGCCACCTAATTCTATTGACTTGTTTGCTATGCTTGCAAATTCTTTCATAAAAGTACACACCGGAGCCATCAAGGTCGAAACCAAGAAATCGGACCTTTTCAAGGTAAGGCAGAAAGACAACGAAATTCTCAGACAATTCGTGTCTCGATTCCAAATGAAACGGATTGACTTGCCACCAGTCGCCGATGATTGGACAGTTCAAGCTTTCACCCAAGGACTCAATGTTTGAAGCTCGGTGGCTTTGCAGCAGTTGAAGCAGGATTTGATAAAATACCTGGCTGTCACTTGGGCCGATATACATAATCGGTATCAATCGAAGATCAGGGTTGAAGACGACCAACTCGGGTCTCCTTCCGGGTTCGTTATCCTATTAGACCCGTCTACAGAATTACGAGCGATATTGACCTAGAACCGAGGTCAAACAGAGAACGATATTAGCCATAATGGAGATCGCAGGAGCGGCGGACCTGGGCGTAATCCTGTACGAAATGAAAGGAGAAGTGATTGAGGTTAGAGCTCTTGAGGGCTCATGAGTAAGAACGGCTTTGACAAGCCCATCGTACACAAATAGGCACCTCGGTTATTA
Source organism: Nicotiana otophora (assembly GCA_000715115.1). Taxonomy (NCBI): domain Eukaryota; kingdom Viridiplantae; phylum Streptophyta; class Magnoliopsida; order Solanales; family Solanaceae; genus Nicotiana; species Nicotiana otophora. Next base: position 92,755 of record AWOL01S0001549.1, read on the forward strand.
GAGTACAACTTTAGTGTTGACGCAGCCGCCATCGTATTAGCTATCGGACGTATCAAAGATACCAGATGGCCTCGACATCTACAAACCGATCCAACACAAAGGGATCCCAACTAAATATGCAAATATCATGGCACACATGGCCACAAAACAGAGGATTGTCTAAAATTAAGAGAAGAAGTAGCCCGATTATTCAACAACGGGCATCTTCGAGAATATTTGAGTGACCGAGCTTAGAATTATTTCATAGACAGGGATTCCAATAAACAGAATAAACAAGACGAGCCCCAACACATCATTCATATGATCATAGGAGGGGTCGATGTTCCTCAAGGTCCGGTGATAAAACACACCAAAGTATCAATCACAAGGGAAAAACGGACTCGAGATTACATACCAGAAGGAACTTTATCTTTCAATGACGAGGACGCAGAATGAATCATGTAGCCCCATAATGATGCACGGGTAATATTTGTACTCATGAATAAAACTCGATTTAAATGTATGTTAATTGATCCAGGTAGTTCGGCCAACATCATTCGATCCAGGGTCGTAGAACAAGGGAGAAATAACGTTGCCGGTAAACGTAGCTGGTACCACCCAAGAGACCAAGTTTTATGTGATCAAAGATGACATGAGGTACAATGCCCTGTTTGGGAGGCCATGGATCTACAACATGAGGGTTGTGCCCTCGACCCTTGACCAGGTATTAAAATTTCCGACACCATAAGGGATAAAGACGGCTTACGGGGAGCAACCTACCGCAAAGGAGATGTTTGTCGTCGATGAAGTAATTCCGATATCAACACTCTCATCGACAAAGGACTCAGGTTCGAAAGCGAAACAGGAAGCCAAATAGCAATCATCGATGCTAGCCTCGGCCCAATCGGACAAGCAATGGATTGACGAAAACGATGATTACGGGGTTCCTTGATCCTTTATAGATTTCGATGCTACTAAATCGACGGTCGAAGAGCTGGAGCAAGTTATACTAATCGAACATTTGCCCGATCTAAATATTACCTGGGCACGAGATTAACTCCCGAGCTCAGGAAAAGACTCATTCAATTTCTTATTGCTAATATGGATTGTTTTGCTTGGTCCCATCTCGATATAACAGGGATTCCACCATAGATCACCACTCATAAACTAAGCCTGGACCCGAAATTCCATCCGGTCAAGTAGAAAAGGAGACCGTAGTCTGAGATCAAGCATGCTTTCATCAAAGACGGGGTAACTAAACTCCTTAAAATAGGGTCCATCCGGGAAATCAAATACCCGGAATGGCTAGCAAACATAATGGCAGTCCCTAAAAAGGAAATAAACTGAGAATGTGTGTGGATTAAAAGGATTTAAATAAGGCATACCCCAAAGACTCTTTTCCGTTGATCGATCGCATGATCGACGCCACAGCCGTCCACTAGATCCTCAGCTTTCTCAATGCCTATTCCGGGTATAAAAAATACGAATGAACCCGTATGATCAAGAAAAGACCTCTTTCATCACTAAGTACGGCACATACTATTATAATGTAATGCCATTTGGGTTAAAAAATGTTGGTGCTACTTACCAACTCCTAGTAAACCGAATGTTCGAAGAACAAATAGGAAAATCTATGGAAGTTTATATTGATGATATGTTAGTTAAGTCCCTACGAGTAGAGGACCAATTAAAGCATTTGCAAGAAACCTTCAATATACTGAAGAAATACAACATGAAGCTGAATCCGAAAACAATACGCGTTCGGAGTCGGATTGGGTAAATTTCTTGGGTTCATGGTATCCAACCGGGGAATCGAGATCAACCCCGACAAGATCAAATCCATCGAGGATATCACGGTAGTGGACAACGTGAAGGCCATACAAAGGCTAACCGGGCGCATAGCTACCCTGGGTCGGTTCATATCGAGGTCTTCTGACAAGAGTCATTGATTTTTCTCATTGTTGAAGAAGAAAAACAACTTCACATGGACCCCGGAATGCCAACGAGCCTTGGAAGAACTCAAGCGATACCTAACGAGCCCGCTACTGCTTCACACACCGAAGGGGAACGAACAACTATACTTGTATTTGGCAGTATCGGAGATAGCGGTAAGTGGAGTCCTAGTTCGAGAAGAACAATGTACACAATTTCTGATTTATTATGTTAGTCGGACCTTAGGTGAGGCCGAAACTAGATATCCCCACTTGGAAAAACTGATGCTCGCTTTGCTAAGTGCCTCTAGGAAACTAAAATCGTACTTTCAGTGCCACCCTATATGTGTTGTGACAACATACCCATTGCAAAATATAATGCATAAAACCGAACTCTCGGGGCAACTGGCCAAATGGGCCGTAGAAATCAGCGGGTACGATATTGAATATCGACCCCAGACGACCATTAAGTCTCAAATTTTGGCAGATTTAGTGGCCGACTTCACGCCGGCCCTAATACCCGAGGTCAAAAAAGAATTATTGGTAAACTCGGGGACGTCATTGGGAATCTGGACACTCTTTACGGATGGTGCATTGAACATAAAGGGTCCGGACTTGGCATCATACTGAAGCCACCCACAGGCAACATAGTCAGGCAATCCATTAGAACTGTGAAATTCACTAACAACGAGGCCGAATATGAGTCCATAATTGCAGGTCTCGAACTCGCGAAGAGCTTAGGGGCAGAGGTGATCGAAGCTAAGTGCGACTCCCTCCTTGTGGTAAATCAAGTTAACGGAATATTCGAAGTCAGAGAAGAACGGATGCAAAGGTACCTAGATAAGCTACAGGTAACATTACATCGATTCTAAGAGTGGACCTTGCAGCACCTACCTCGAGATCAGAATAGTAAGGCCGGTGCACTTGTGAACTTAGGCTCTTCGGTCGAGGAAGATGAGCTCAAATCGGGGGTAGTCATACAGCTCACGAGATCGGAAGTAGAGGAAGGTCACGGCGAAATAAACTTTACAAGCCTAACTTGGGATTGGAGGAATAAATATATAGAATATTTGAGGACTGGCAAAGTACCCGTAGATCCTAAAGAGTCGAGGGCCCTGCGCACAAAGGCAGCTCGATTCTGCTTGACTGAAGACGGAACCTTGTTCAGAAGAATGTTCGATGGCCCACTAGCTATATGTCTGGGACTGGGAGATACTGAGTACGTTCTGAGGGAAGTCTACGAAGGCACCTGCGGGAACCACTCAGGCGCCGAATTATTGGTTTGAAAGGTAATCAGAGCCGGCTATTACTAGATCAATATGGAAAAAGATGCGAAGGCGTTCGTACAAAAATGTTATAAATGTAAAAGGCATGCTCCGATGATTCATCAAAACGGGATTCGGAAGTTCATATCGTTTCTCGTCATCTTCTCTCTGAGAAACGAGGGGACTATCTGTATACGGTAAAACTCGGGATCGCCCCTTGTGTGATTAATCGAGACTGGAATATGATAGGTTAAGGTTCGACCTCGTATTATATCAAACCATGATGCAAAATTAGATCGTTGAGCTCGTGACCCAAAGACCGATTAAGATCGAGATCAAGCAAGATCGAGACCGAGCAAGATTGAAACCGAGGAAGATCGAGGAAAACTTACCGAGCCAAATAACGGACATCCGAAATATCCGCGATCGGTCGAGGATCACGGCGAAAATCTCGGCACATATCAAGGAGAGGCCGAGTAATTAGCAAATCATAAGATATTTTACCATGTATAAAATTGAACCAAGAGTAGGACACCCCTATTATATAAAGGGGGGTCTGATCATTTGTAATGAACATTATATCAACATAACATAAAGCAATATACTGACACTTTCTAGCTTTTATTATCTTGTTACTCTATTACCCTGTTCATACTTCAGTTGAAACATCTTTGGTTGGAAGGTGGTCAAACTCGAGGGCCAAGGCAATTCGATACGCGTGGTTTCCATTTATTCTTCTATTATCAATTTCAATATGTTTTCTTAATTTGTGCCAAATTATATCACGTATACTTATAAACCGCGTATAAATTTAATTGTTATCCATTTTTTAGGGTAAACAAGTTTGTTTATTCTTCTTGAATGTATTGTATACCTAAAATTATTTTATCATTTAACATATGTTTTGTCCCAAAAAGAAAACAGTTTGAAGATAGTTTTGTATCGTCAAACAACCTTAACTTATGGTCGAGTTGTAAGGTGGAATCAAACTGTGATAACGTTAGATTCAAGCATTAGCACAAACAATAAGGGGTAATTTGGTAGTCGGTTTTGATGAGTTATCTATGTATTAAAACTAGGATAATTTTATACATTCTTTGGTTACAAAAATGGAAAGAAATAATTTCCTCATAGAATCTAGCACAAGTTATACAATATTTGGTTAGTTTTTCTCGTCTTATTTGTACATCATACCTCTTTACAATTTTAAAATTAAGAAATGACCTATTTAGGTCTCTTATGTATAAAAGATAGATCTCTTACGTATAAAAGTAAATCTCCTATGTGTAAAGAAAAGAGGTAGGGTCATAAAACTAAAAACAAGTTTGTAAAGAGCCACAAAATCAATTGACCTGTTTTTTCTCTTTTCTACATAAAATATAGCATCGCTAATACAATATTTGGTTCATATTTGTTTTTTCGCATAACTAATATATGTAGAAGTTATGAGAAAATCTATTTATTATGTATACATGATAGAAGATGGAATAACTTATACATGTAATAGTAATACTTGTATTAAAATTCAAAATGACAAGAATACCCTCTATTCAAACTTGTATTTTATTTTATGAAAATATATTTAAAATACACTAACAATTCTAATAGAATAAACTAGACTAATAATAGATAATAGTCACATTACATTTCTATATTACTAATCTTTATATAACTACCACATAATTGATTTTCGCATAATTAATTCATATATAACTAGTCCCCGCATAACTAATCTCTGCATAACTAATTCCAACATTAAACCCTGTATAACTAATCCCAACATAACTAAATCTTGTATAACTACTTCCTGCATAACTAACCCTTACATTACTAGTACCTGCATAACTCTAACCAACAATTACAGAACCCCTAAAAGATTTCTCGGGGAAAACAAATACCCCCATACCTCAGTTTATATGGCACTATTTAATTGAACATAAAATTTAAATTAATGAAATTTATTGCCGAGACAAATCATAAATATATGTATGATTAAACAATATTTTATTAAGAACAAAATAAAAAAATTAAAAGTTTTTTTACACAAACAAGTATGATATTATTTTGAACAGGCTAAAAAGAAGTATATTATGACAAGGTGAGAAATCTTTTCATTGTTATGAAATAAAGTAATTTAACAAAATAAAATAACAATAAGTGAGGTAAGATTAAGAGCAGATGTAGTAGAACTCTTTCTTTTATCTTTCTTGGTGGACTCTACCTACATAAATTGCCATGCATTTATAGTCAAGAAAAGGTAACTTAAAATCTATCTTGAATAGTGCAAAGATAGATATGCTGTAGGAAAATCCATCCTCGTACTATTTATAACATGAACACTCATCCATACACTATTTATGTTTACATGTAGAATGGTACAGTTGAATTTATACGTGGTTTCTAGGTAAGTGAATTAATTTGATCCTGAAATAATAGAAGAATTAAGTAAATATACAATACTTAGCCTTGAGATGGAGATAAAATAGTAGAAACAATAGTCTCAGGAGCAGGGTCTCCGGGCATAACAGCAATGAAATCCAGAAGCAAAAGATAAAATTGTATTCAGCTTTGAATAGATTATAGCGTAAGTTTGCCAGAAAATTCGTGTCCCTTACAACAATTATAGAGCTCACTATTTATAGTTGCACCTAGGGAAAAAGGTTTTAGGATCAAGCCCTTTTTTACTGTCAACTATGAGGGCCATTGAATAATGTATAATGGCGGGCATGAATATCAAATTCTTTATAATGGGAGGTGTACTAAATGCTGTAGAATATTCTTTATTATCAAATGTTATCGGATGGCAGGCATTTATTTCATCTTTGTGAGCACCATTCTTTCCAGTGACACACGGAATAGTTGCCTTCAGTTTTAGCTATCTTCTGCATTCGTCTCCACGTATCACTCCCTTGTGCGATCACTTAATATAACATATTTTACTCTATACAGATAGTCCCCCTACTTTCCTATGACATAACTTTGTCCGAGAAGTTGGTAGAAACTTTCTTTTTGGCGGGAATTTCCTTGACTCCCTTTGAAAAGCTTCTGACGGTTGATTAGACGCACATCTCTCCGCATATAGTGCCCCGAATAAGCGCATCCCACGATTCAGTATAACTTTTGTTGGCTATAGAGGTAATCATGGCCACGAGTTAGCCGTCTAGACCTTTACTTATATGTATCAACCTCCTTTACTCATACCTCATAATTCTCCAAACTCTCTCAAACTCTCTTCATTCAACTTGTACTTTGTTCTTCAACCTTTCTTTCATTCTCTTCATAAGAAAAAAGCTTTTCCTTCTTCTCTAACATAGAATAGCTTCTTCTTCAAAAAACCTAAGTTCCTCAAAGAACAAAAGCAAAGCCGATGAAGTTGCTCTTCCTACAGTGAGCACCATCATCCCCAGAAGTCTTGTTACAACTAAAGACTTCGAAGAGAAATTTTCTTGTGCTAACCCTCGTACATGGGTCGTTGGCAGATATTATTCTTTCATCCGTCCTTACAGTATTCCCGGTATGAAGGAAGATTGTCATTGCCAGAATTCAGACATTATCGTCCCTAATCTGGCGGAGTGGGTAACCTTACCCGATAAGGGTTTTACGTACTTCTATACGTATCCCTTCACTTTGGGGATGTTTTCTTTGAGTGGAGAGCTTGACTCCATCATTGTGGAGTCCTGCCTCCGTTACCAGGTACGTTTGGCACAGATGAGTCCCTCCGTGTGGATGATAATTGCTTGTCTTCAGCGCCTGTGCCAAGAAACGGGGGAGGAGTTATCCCTAGCTCAGGTGATGAACCTATATTCCCCCAAGATCTTCCGTGGGGGATAATTAACTTTAGCAAGCGAGGCCACCATGTACTACTATCTAGCATGGATGATGATAATGATTGTTGACGGATGGAACGGTTTGTTTCAGTTGCCACCAGTGACATCATCCTGGTCTCGGCTCCATCTTTCTCGGAATTATGGAACTGCACTCGTAAGTACACTGTTTTCTACTTTTTCTATTAAAGACCATTCTTCGTCATTATATATATTTCTTCCTTTACCTGTCTCAGTGACTCGGCTGGTTCCTCCTAGGGTTAAGGGCTTGCACCAATGGGTTCAGAAACCTTTTGGACGTTACTACACCCAAAACCTGCACGTGGAAAAAGCTTTTCCTGAAATACGGGTGGAAGGCCCAAAATCATGGTAAGTTGAACTTATCTTGTCTTTACCTTTTCTCATAAAAACGTTATCTGATTCTTTTTTCTTGTTGAATATAGGTCTACCCCAGGGCTCCATCGTCGTCCTCGAAGAAGACATTTTGGCTGATCATGCCGATGCGGTGAGGCTGCTGCAGAAGGCTTTTCCATAGACAGGCATCTCCGGGCGGCCCGGGGAAAGAATAAGAGGGCGAAGGATGCTGCCCCCGAGTCATCTTAGGAAGTTGTGGTGACGAACCCTCTGCCCGATCCGTCCATAGATACCGTGATGATTGATGATGATGGAGAAGCCAGTGAGGAAGGGGCTTCTCTACATAGAATACGACGACCTTCCTCAACTCAACAGACTGCTCAATATGTTGAGTTAGTTACACCAACTGAGGATGATGCCTCGGTGCTCTAATGGGAGCTTGAGATGGTGAAAAATGTGAACTCCCATTTCAGAATCCCAGTCGTTGCACCTGGTATTGTGGGGGTGAGTACCGGGTCCGTATCGTCTTTGATTGAATAGCAACCGACAATCAGCACTATGTTTGTCGCAGCTGCTTCTCACCCTTCAACACCATCAGATTCATCTCCTTCTTCACCAATTCTTCTACCAAAAACTGTTACATCATCTCCACCGACCGCATCTGCCTGAGAAGGGATGTTTCTCTTCCCCAGTCCCTAACTCATGGGAATCTGGGGCAAAATTATGCCACCCCCTCAGAAGATCCGCAAAGGAGGAGGAGAGTTACTCTCTCGGTATCTACCGGATGCAGTTTGTTGTCCCGGCCTATGGAACTTACTAACTTTCTGAAGCCTTTAGCTTCAGAAAAAGATTGGGAAAAGATTCAGGCTCGAGAGAGAGAGTGCTTATTGAACAACGTCGCAGCAGTACACTCTTTATTCCCTTCATCATTTCTTCTGTCTTTGATTTAGTAATATCTTGAGTTTTGCCTTTATTGTTTCTCAGGCCAATTTTCTTACCTCCGGGCGGGATCAACTTTTGGTCAAGCGGGACCAAACTGTTGCTCGCCTTTTAGAACTGAAAGCCAAATCTGTTAAGGCAGTTGTGCTGGAGGCTCGTTTGCAACAGAGTGAGCAAAAGGTAGAGACCCTTAGCCAAGAGATTGCCCTGCTGAGGGTTCAATTTGAAGAGGCTAGGGCCAAATGGACTGAAGTCCATAGTGTCATTGTTGCTGCATCCGATTGAGGGGCTGTCTCCACTGAAAGATTGGCCAATTTAGGGGCAGCCTTGAACTCCAAAACTGAAGAGCTTGCTGCTGCCAGGGTGAAATATGCACAATTGGTGGAGAAATATAAGAAGACCATTGAGCATAATAGAAGTTTTAGCTCTACTATCCGCGAACTCAACGTTAGCCTCATGTCTGTTAGATTCGCCTAGGGAAACCTTTATGTAGAGGTCAACTAACTTAAAGAAGAACTCAAGCACCAAGCAGCTTCCCTCGTTGTTGAAAAAATATATGTTATGTACAACATGAGGAGAAAAACCTTGAAAGAGGCTAAAGCGGGTGTCATTGACTTTGATGCCGAAATCGCTAAAGCCCGTCAGCTGGAGTCAGCTGCTAAAAGGGGTCTCCTAACGAGGCCTGATGCTTCCGGTTCTTCCGGTTATTGAAATGGAACCGGAGGGTGAAGATGTTGAAGACCAAAATGATAAGGATCAAGGCATTAAGCCGGTGGAAGATCTACCCACTTCTCCTAGGGGCGCGGATGCTTGTCTTTCTTCGGGTTCTGGAGATGCAGCAGTTTAGCTTTTCATTTCTTTTCACAACTTTTGTATCTGTGCCGTTTTGGCACATTTATTGTGAATAAAAACATCTTTTGCTCAAGTATTGCATGAGTCTTTCTACGTTCTTTTGTTTGAACATTTATGCAAGCTTTAATCCTTCTCTTCTTTCTTGCAAGTCTTTGGGTGTATTTTCCCCTGAAAGCATTTGGATTTCGGGCATAAGTTCTTCCAAAATCAACCCTTTATCGTGAGGGTTTTTATAAGAGAGGACCCTCTTATGTTTACGGTGTTCTTGAAGAGTACGTATCCTATTCATTACGGTACTAGCATTTGAAGTACTTGTTTAACTTTCAAATGACAAAATCAAATCATCGTTCAGACAAGAAACAAGATAGAAATAAAAGGGCTTTAGTTTATTCCTTCCATTTTCAAAGAATACATAAGCATTCGTTATGCTAAAAAGACATTTCCATTTCTTGTGGCTAATTTGTACAATTTGTTTCTACGGGGATGGTCGCGCAGTCCTCGGTCCCGATGATACCACTATGCTTCCGGTAGACATGGCAATCATTGTTGTCATATCCTCATGTCATCATCCCCCCCCCCCCCCCCCAAGTGTTCAAATGCAAAGAATGCGAATTTGAATACTGGAAGTTTTGCACCTTCGAGGACCCCACTAATGAATTGCTAAATAATCTTCCATTCGGTAACAAACTTCACTTCCACTTAGGAATTTATGATATCGAGCCAAAGACTATCTAACAATCCCTTAGTGGTTTGCATTTGTGAGAATTTAACTTCCTAGTGGGAATTTAGCTATCGAGCCAAAGATTACCTAACCGTTCCAGAGTGGTGCTTCACTTGTGTGACTTGCTATTAAAAGGTCTTATTGATGCTATTGAAATCTTCTTCGTAGTATACTTTCCGTTACTGCCTTATTAAAAACCTTGCCACAAAAATCCAATTGGGACAAAAACTAGAAGAAGGGAAAAAGAGTGAAGCAAATACTTTCAGTACATGCGACGTTCATCAGCAATAATATCTCTTGAGGTGTGCCATATTCTAGTTGCTTGACAACTTTTCTCCTTCTTGATTCTCTAACTCGTATGAACCTTTCTCGGTGATAGTTGAACCCGGTAGGGGCCTTCCCATGTTGGACCTAGCTTCCTTGCATTGAGTTTTCGGGTGTTTTAAGTTACTTTCCTTAGAACCAAGTCTCCCACTTTGAAATAACGGAGGTTGGCTCTTCGATTATAATATTTTTCCATTCTCTATTTTTGAGCTGCCATCTTTATATGCGCCAAGTCCCTGTGCTCATCGAGTAGCTCCAAATTGACTAACATTGCTTCTTTATTTGCCTCTTCATTTGCCTGGAAATATATCAAAGTAGGTTCCCCAACTTCCACCGAGATCAAGGCTTTTGCTCCGTACACAAGGGAGAAAGGAGTCTCTCATGTGCTCAATTTGGCCGTTGTTCGGTACGCCCATAGCACTCCTAGCAGTTCCTCGGGCCATTTTCCTTTGGTTTCTTCCTATCTCTTTTTGAAATTTTGTATGATCACTTTGTTCGTTGACTCCGCTTGGCCATTTGCACTCGAATGATAGGGTAAAGATATGATCCTTTTGATTTTCATGTCTTCAAAGAACTTATGATTTTTGCGCTTATAAATTGTGGCCTGTTATCGCAGGCTATCTCTTTTGGTATTCCAAATCTGCAAATTATGTTCTTCCACAGGAAACCCACCACTTCACATTCGTCGATCTTCTGATAAGGACCTGCTTCAACCCACTTAGAACAATAGTCTGTTAAAATTAAAAGGAACTTACCTTACCAGGTACTGGCGGAGTGGTCCGACGATATCCATCATCCACTTCATGAACGGACATGGAGATAAACCTGAGTGCAATGGTTCTTCTGGTTGATGTACCAGTGGTATGTATCATTGACACTTGTCGCATTTTTGTACGAAAGCTTTGGCATCTAATTCCACTCGGGGCCGATACTATCCTGCCTTTACCAAATTTAGTACTAAGGAGTTTGCGCCCGAATGATTTCCCCATATACTTTTGTGGACTTCTCGCATAACATAAGTAGATTTGGAAGCTCCCAAGCATCGGGCCAGCGGGCCTTGGAAAGACTTCCTGTACAATTGGCCTCCTTTGAAGCTATATCGTGTTGCTTTGGCGCACAGCGCCCGGGATGCCTTGGGGTCTTCAGGCAACTTCCCGTGTTCGAGATAATTAATGATCTCATTCCTCCAATCCCAGACCATATTAGTTGTATTTACCTCATAGTAGCAATTTGCGTCTAGAGCAGAGTGCATGAGCTGTATTACCATACCGGAATCTGATCCTTTCATTTCTGTTGATGAGCCGAGGTTAGCTAATGTGTCTGCTTCTACATTTTCTTCCCCCGGGATATGCGTAATGGACCATTCCCGGAAACGAGCAAGCAGAGCCTGAACCTTCACTATGTATTGTTGCATGCACTCCTCTTTGGTTTCAAAGATCCCGCAGACCAGATTTACCACCAGCTGAGAGTCGCATTTGATTTCTATAACCTCGAAATCTAGTCTCTAGGCCAACTCAAGTCCTACAACCAAAGCTTCATACTCTGCTTCGTTGTTAGTCAAAGGGACCGTTCTTATGGCTTGCCTTAGGGTTTCTCCCGGACCCCTTTACGTTTGAAGATCCATCTGTAAATAGGGTCCAAACTCCCGATGTCAATTCTGATACCATCACTACCTCTTTGGTTCCCAGAGGCAGCAATCCCGGCCACAAAGTCTGCCAGAACTTGTGACTTAATCGCAGTCCTAGGTTTATATTCTATGTCAAATTTACTTATTTCGACTACTCATTTGGTCAACCTACCCGAGAGTTTGGGTTTATGAAGGATATTTCGCAGAGGAACGGTGGTCACCACAGCTATCGGGTGACATTTGAAGTAAGGCCTCAACGTCCGAATGGCGACTACGAGAGATAAGGCCAGCTTCTCCAAATGTGGGTAGCGAGTTTCTGCTCCCATTCAAATTCTACTCACGTAATAAGTAGGAGATTGCGTACCTTCATCCTCACGAACTAAAACGGTGCTTACCGCTACCTCCGAGACTGCTAGGTAGATTAATAATTTTTCTCCTTCATCCGTCTTTGATAGTAACGGAGGGCTTGACAAGTACCTTTTCAAATCCCTTAAAGCCTACTAGCATTCCGAGGTCCACTCGAAGTTGTTCTTCCTTTTTAGTAGCACGAAGAAACGAGGGCATTTCCCTGATGACCGGGAAAAGAACCTGCTAAAAGTGGCCAATCTCCCTGTGAGCCTTTGAACCTATTTTATGCTTGATAGATGGTCTGGAATGTCTTTGATGGCTTTGATTTTATCAGGGTTTACCTCAACCTCCATTTGTGACACCAGAAATCCTAGGAAGTTTTCGGAGCTGACCCCGAATGCGAACTTCTCGAGATTAAACTTCGTGTTATGCTTTCTTAGGATATCAAAAGTTACTTGCAAGTGCTTAAGATGATCACCTATGTTCAAAGACTTAACAAGCATATCGTCTATATAAACTGCCATAGTTTTCTATATCTGTTTTTCAAACATCTTATTTACGAGCCGCTGATAAGTAGCTCCGGCGTTCTTTAACCCAAAGAGCATCACTTTATAGAAATATGTGTCAAAGCTCGTTATGAATGAAGATTTTTCCTGATCCTCTAGGTTCATCTTAATTTGGTTGTACCAGAAGTAAGCATCGAGGAAACTTATTAACTTGTGCCCGAACATTGAATCAATCATTTGATCGATGTTTGGCAATGGGAACGAGTCATTTAGGCACGCCTTATTCAAGTCCTTATAGTCTACGCACATGCAAAATTTATTGTTCTTCTGAGGAACCACTTCTACGTTAGTTAGCAGGTCTAGATACTTTACCTCTCGCATTGAACCAATATCAAGTAGGCGAGTTACCTCTTTTTTGACGAATTTATTTCTGGCCTCGGCAATAGGACGTTTCTTTTGTCTTATTGGAGGAATGTTGGGATCCAAGCTTAGCTTGTGCATGTTAACTTCCGTTGGGATACCTGTCATATTTGCATGCGACCACGCAAAACAATCAGCATTAAACATAAGAATTTTAATAAATCTAGACCAGAGCTCGAGGTGCAGTCCTGTCCCCAAGTCGAATTTCCTCTCCAAGAACTTTTCAAACAGTGCGACTTGTTCAAGCTCTTCCGTTGTGGACTTTGTTGCGTCCCTCTCTTCTGGTACCTGAAAATATCTTGGCACCTGATAAGGTTCTGACGCCTCTTCCCCCTGGTTGACTTCACTTAATTCGGGAGCAGGCACTAGTTCATGTAATTGCTATGCCGCATGCTCCTTCCCTTTGCTACTGGAGACCGAAATCGCATTCATCTCCCCTACCACCGGTTGGTCGCCTTTTATCTATTTCATCCCCTTGAGAGTTGGGAATTTCAACAACTGATGATACGTTGATGGTACAACTTTCATCTCGTGCAACCATGGTCTTCCCAGAATAATGTTGTAACCTATATCTCTATCCACAACCTCGAAAAGGGTCGTCTTTATCACCCCCTTGGCATTTGTGGGCAGCAGGATCTCTCCCCGGGTTGTCACGCTTGTGAGGTTGAACCCGACGAGGCATTTTGTGGCCGGAATGATGCTTCTGGTAAGTTTTGCTTGCTCAAATACCCTCCATTGTATGATATTGGCCGAACTCCCTGGATCCACCAGAACACGTTTGATTTTAAAACTCTAATACATTTAAAGAAATTACCAATGCGTCATTGTGCTTTAGCAATAATCCGTATGTGCCTTCCTCCGTGGAAGTGTTGTCGTCCTCAGCGACCTCCCGGATCCGCTTGTCGTGGGTTACTGTTACCTTCATCTTTTTTTGTTGTTGAGAAAGTAATCTCGTTAATCTCGTTCCCCCCAAAAGTCATGTTGATCGTCTGGCGCGGGAGGTCTTCAGCTGCTTTTGAAAGCCCTATGTTATCACGGTTGCGACCATAATTATTTTTGGCCTGGTCACTTAATAATTCCCTGAGATGGCCATTTTTCAGCAGTGTCACCACCTCTTCACGCAGATGTCGGCAATCCCTAATTCGGTCACTGTTCATCTCGTGGTATTCGCATCAAAAATTAGGATCCCTCTGGCTGGGATAGGACCTCATCGGCTTCAGTAACCGTGCTTCTTTAATGTTCCTCATAGCAGATACCAACTCTATTACACTGACGTTGAAGTTGTATTCTGAAAGTCTGGGATAGGAAGGAACTCGAGAACCTGATGCTTTCTTGTCCTGTAACGATCTGTTGTTACGGCCGCGGTCAGTTCTTCAATTGATAGCGAACCTGTCTGCCATCTGGAAACCTCTGTCGCTTCCTTCATCCCGTTCATAAGGCATAAACCGACCCATCTAAGATCGTCTATCAAGATAAATTATCTTTTGATTTCTCTTTATTCTTCTCCCAACCTTTAACCAATGCTAGAAAGCCGAGTTGAGGATCCTCAATCCTTATCTTGGACTCGTACTGGTTGTGAACATCCGCCCAAGTCGTCGCTTGGAACTCGAGCAAGCTTTCCTTCAATTTCCGGGAAACATCAGAACTTCTCAGATTCAAACCCTTGGTGAATGCTTCAGCCGCCCATTCATCCGGAATAGCCGGGAGCAACATTCTTTCCATCGGGTAACGAATTCCCGCAGCAACTCAAACTCTCCTTGTGCAATTCTGAATATGTCGGCCTTTTGGGCCTGCACCTTTCTAGCCCTGGCATGGGTCTTAATGAAAGAATTCGCGACCACCTCAAAGGAATCTATGAAATGTTCGGGCAACAGCGAATACCACGTCAAGGCTCCCATCGTGAGAGTCTCTCCGAATTTCTTTAGCAAAACTGATTCGATCTCGTGGGGATCTAAATCGTTCCCTTTCACCGACGTTGTATAGATGGTAATATGCTCCTGAGGGTCCGAAGTCCCATCATATTTTGGCACGTCGGGCATTTTAAACCACTACGAGATCAATTTTGGTTTCGCGCTCGGTTTGAACAGTAGTTGAGTACACTTCTTTGAGCCTGGTCCTTTCAGCACCAGTGGCGCACCCGAGATTTGGTCCATGCGGGCGTTTACTTCCCACATAAATTATAAGAGTTTCCTTTTGAAAGGATCGCTCTCGTTGTTGTGACCGGATCCGTTCCCTCCATCCCCATCGGAGTTGACCTCACCACTCGAGGTGTTGTTGTCGACCCTCTGCATTGTTTGATTTGCGAGAGCACCGGGAGGAACTGGACCTCGTTCATTCGCGTTATTGGAAGCATCCGATAATGCCTGCATCATTTTTGTCATAACCTTATCATGTCGTGTGAGATGGCCTAGGATGACCTCGTATTGCTCCTGCAGGACCCTCACCGCTTCAACGACATATTCCTCTTCAGCATCATCGGGAGTCACCTCCCGAACATGTCGTGGACTGGCGTGGCATCGCTCCCCTCATTATGGGAATCAATGATTGAATCTTCATGTTGAGGCCGGTCTCCTTGCGCCTCAAGATTGTGTGTGTTATTCACACCATTATCTTCTATTTTCTATGACTTTTTGCTAAGAACAAATATTCAAAACATGTTAGTAAAAGATGCAAGGACCAACTTAATTACATGACTGTCTAGGCCCCACGGTAGGCGCCAAACTGTTTATCCGTAAAACGATACATTTGAATTTATACGTGGTTTCTAGACAAGTGAATTAATTTGATTCTGAAATAATAGAAGAATCAAATAAATATACAATACTTAGCCTTGAGATGGAGATAAAAAAGCAGAAACAGTAGTCCTGGGAGCAGGGTCTACAAGATAAAATTGTATTAAGCTTTGAATATATTATAGCGTAAGTTTTTCAGAAAATTCGTGTCCTTTACAATGATAATATAGCTCACTATTTATTGCTTCACCTAGAGAATAAGGTCCTAGGATCAAGCCCTTCTTTAATGTCAATTATAAGGGCCATTGAAGAATGTGTAACGACGGGTATGAATATCAAATTCTTTATAACGAGAGGTGTACTAAATATTGTAGAATATTCTTCATTAAATACTATCGGGTGACTGAAATTTATTTCATCTTTATGAGCACCATTTTTTTTCCGGTAACAGACAAAATAGTTGCCTTAGGTTTTATGTATCTTCTGCCTTCGGCTCCACGTGTCACTCCTTTGTGTGATCACTTAACATAATATATTTTATCCTATACAATTTACAACACTCCCCCTTGGATTTTCATGTAAAAAAAATAGACTCATAGACCTCACAAGGAAAACCCATTGGGAAAAAAACCCTAGTGAAAAATAAGAGTACATAGTTATTTCCAATATGCATTACTTGTTGCCTCATTAAAAACCTTACCAGAAAAATTCGGTGGGATAAAACCTTGGTTAAAAAAAATAGAGTGCAGTGCATATTTTACTCCCCTTAATGAAAATATCACCTAATATCACGGAGACAACACATTTCAATCTTATATATCAGCTTCTCAAATGTTGAGGTTGGAAATGCCTTAGTCAATAGATCCGCCAAATTATCACTTGAACGAATTTGTTGAACATCTACTTCACCATTCTTTTGAAGATCGTGAGTGAAAAAGAATTTTGGTGAAATATATTTTGTTCTATCTCTTTTAATATATCCTTCTTTCAGTTGAGCTATGCATGCAACATTGTCTTCATACAATAATGTTGGGATATATCTTGTCAAATAAAGACTGCATATTTCCTGAATGTGTTGAGTTATTGACCTTAACCAAATGCATTCTCGACTTGCTTTATGAATGGCTATTATCTCTGCATGATTTGAAGAAGTAGTAACCATAGTTTGTTTCGTTGAACACTATGATATGGTTGTACCTCCATATAAAAATAAATATCCTGTCTGAGATCGAGATTTATATGGATCAGATAAATATCTTGCATCTGCATAACAGTTAATGCTAACTTAGATTCATTTGAATAAAACAAACTCATATTAATGAACCCTCGAAGGCATCTGAATATTGCTTAATTTCATTCCAGTGTTTTGTGTTGGGAAAGAACAAAATCTTGCTAATACGCTTACAGAGAAAGCTATATCTGGTTGGGAATTATTGGCAAGATACATTAATACCCTATTTATACTAAGATATGGTATTTCAGGACCCAGAAGTTCTTCTCATTTTCATGAGGTCGAAATGGATATTTATGTATATCGAGTGATCTCACAACAATCGGGGTACTCAACAAGGACATAAGTCGCGCTTTATATCTAACGACTTCATTTTTATCATTTTGTTTTCACACAAAAACTCATTTGTACCCTACTGGCTTCATACCGTCACGTGTTTGAACTATAGGTCCGAAGACATCGCGTTTTTCAACTGAAGTTAATTATGCTTGGCTAACATCTTTCCATTGTACCCAATCATTTCTCGCTTTACATTCAACGACAGATTTTGGTTCAAGATCCTCATCTTGTTGAATTATTTCAACAACAATATTATAAGAAAATACGTTATCGATAACAATATCATTTCGGTTCTATCTTTTTTTCCGTTGAGACATAACTTATTGAGATCTCATTATTTTCAAGTACCTGGACCTTCCCTGAGGTCTTATCATTTTTTATGCCTCGGGGCTCTTCTTGAGTCACTACCTCCGTATTATGATCACTTTGATCATTTGCTCCTTTTCTTCTTCAAGGATTTTATCTTTAAAACTGATTGGTCTACTACGTTTCAAGCGTGACTTAGACTCATTTGCTATAATTGATTGTCCAGCCGGGATATCAACTTGAATTGGAGTATTAGCAACTGGAATATGTGACTTAGTCACCCTTGGTATGTCAGTGAATGCATCTGGCAGTTGATTTGTAACATTTTACAAATAAATTATCTTTTGAACCTCTTGTTCACATTAATTTGTTCGAGTATCTAAATGATATAGTGATAAGGCATTCCTATCTATCTTGTTTTCAGCTGCTTACCCCCCCCCCCCCCCNCCAAATGTTGGATATACAGATTCAGCAAAATGACAATCAAAAAATCTTGCCGTAAATAAATCTCCAGTCATAGGTTTCAGATATATTATAATAGAACGAGATTCATACCTAATATATATCCCCAACCTTCTTTGGGGACCCATATTTGTGTATTGTGGTGAAGTAATTGGAACATATATCGCACAACTAAAAATTCTAAGATGAAAAATATTTGGCTCATCACCAAAAGCTAATTGTAATGGGGAGACTTTATGATAACTTGTGGGCCTTATCCGCACAAGTGCTGCTGCATGCAAAATAACATGACCCCATACTGAAATGGAAAGTTTTGTTCTCATAAACATTGGACTAGCAATTAATTGGAGACGTTTGATCAATGATTCCGCTAGACTATTTTGAGTATGAACATGAGCAACCAGATGCTCAATTGTTATCCAGTTGACATACAAAATTCATTAAAGGCATGGGATGTAAACTCACCAGCATTATCAAGACGAATTGTCTTAATTGCATAAAATTGGAAATTGTGCTCTTAGCTTTATTATTTGAGCCAACAATCTCACAAATGTCATATTACGAGTTGATAATAAGCACACATGTGACCATCTTGTAGATGCATATATCAAAATCATATAATATCTGAATGGTCCACATGGAGGGTGAATGGGCCCACATATATCACCTTGTATACGTTCTAAAAAGGCAGGGGATTTCATCCTAATTTTAATCATTGATGGTGTAATAATTAATTTGCCTTGAGAACATGCATCACAAGAGAATTCCTTAAATTGATGAATTTTCTGCTTCTTCATTAAATGTCCATGTGAATTGTCAATTATTTTACGTATCATAGTAGAACCAGGATGGCCCAACTGGTCATGCCAAATAATAAAATTATCTTGATTAGTAAATTTTTTATTTATTATGCCATGTGTTTCAATCCTGCTAATACTTGTGTAGTATAAGCCGGAGGAAATAGTAGGTAACATTTCAAGTACATCTTTCTTACCAGACTTTATTGTATTAATATAAAGATATTCAATCTTTTCATTATTTGTAATCTCAATATGGTAGACATTTTGGCGAATATCTTTGAAACTTAATAAGTTTCTTTGAGATTTACTACAATATAATGCTTCTTCATTAATAGCCAAATTTATTCCTCCTTGTAGTAATAAATTTACTTTTTCAAAACCTTCAATTAATCTTGTACTACCGGATATTGTATTAACATTGGCTTCTTTCATTAACAAATAAGAAAAATATCTCTTATCTCTTAAAATAGTGTGTGTTGTAGTACTTTCCAGAAGACATCTATTATCTTTATTAATCTTGAGTCCAACTGCAGACTGGCGAATTTTCATATTCTTCATTAAAAACAAAAAGTACATCATAAGAAATATGAAAGACTAACAGAAAAAGAACATTAAAAAATACATTAGGAATATAGAAACTAGCAACATATGATGCATTAGGAAAATATACTCAAGAAACATAAACTAGCTGCAAACTTAAAATGAAAAATAATAACTTTTATTATAGTTTCATTCCCCAGTAAAATGATTAATTCTTCAGTCAATATCCTCAAAGAAGTCTCCAGCTTCTAAATGAGTAATATTTGCAAGTCCTCCAAAATCATCATCTTTATATGCAAAATGTGTCTCAGAATCATATTTGTTTGAGGGACCTACTTCATCATCGTTATTTTGAAAGGTCAAATGTGCCTCCATATTGTTTTCTTTCTTTCTGAGAGAGGCTTGATAAAGTTGACAAAATAATCTGGCGTACGATAAATACGTGTCCAATGACCATTCATACCACATCGGTGGCACATATTAATTTTACCTTTGAAGGATTAATTTGAGAACCCTTATTGTTCTCCTGTTTATTTCCACCATGATGACATAATTGTTTCGTCCCTGCCACGTCCACGTCTACGACCATGTCCACAACCACGATAATTATTTTATTTTCTTTCAGACTTATCATATGCTACTACAACATTAACTTTCGGGAATGGAGCTGACCTACTAGGACGAGCTTCATGATTTTTCATTAATAGAGTATTAATCTGCTCTGCCACAAATAGGCATGTGATTAACTCAGAATATTTCTTAAAACCTTTTTCACGGTATTGATGTTGTAGCACCATATTTGGAGCGTGAAAAGTGGAAAATATTATTTTCAATAAGTCCTCATCTGTGATAGTGTCTCCACATAATGTTAATAAAAAACTTACTTTAAAAATAGTAGAATTATACTCACTTACGATTTTAAAGTCTTGCAACCTTAAATGTATCCACTCATACCAAGCTTTCGGTAATACCGTAAGTTTTAGGTGGTCATATCGATCCTTCAAATAAATCCATAATTCAAGTGGATCTTTTACCGTTAAATATTCAGTTTTTAATCCATCATGTAGATGATGATGATAAAGGAAAATCATGGCCTTCGCTCTATACTGATTTGATGATTCATTTTCTTGTATAATAGTATCCCAAAATCTTTAGCGTCAAGGTGAATTTCAGTATCAAGGACCCATGACAAATAATTTTTCCGGTGATATTAAGTGCCACAAATTCATGTTTTGATAAATTTAACATGGCAAAAGCTATAAAAGAAAACAAATAAATTAGAAATAATAATGTCATTATTAGTGAAGAAGTTTCTTTTGTAAATTTTGTAATAACGAATCGAAACTTTTGCTTTAAAAATACCTCAAAACATAAATGTCAATAGCAGCTATGGGAAAGAAAAAAATGTATACCTATCATCGTATCACTAAAAGAAGTCACATTTTCGTCAATATATGCATAAGTTATTGCCGTATAAAAACATGTGAGTAAAGTTTTCTATCAGTCTTTCAAGACCAAATATACATGTACTTGTTTAATATTATTTTTACAACACATATCTAAAAAAAATTGCTTGATGTCATTATTGAAGTTAGTTCATTTTTACGGGGGTCTGGGGGATTTGAAATCAAAATAGATTACACCAATTGCTAGTGAATCTTAAGACAAATTCTCACACAAAGAAAGTAACCACACTTCCTTTAACTTTCTGTTTTCTACCGTATAAACATAAGGAAACTTATGAACATTTTTCAATGTGCCACTTAACATCATAGGCTATGAATCAGTAGGTGCTAATGCTTGCATCATATATTATTATTATTATTATTATTATTATATTATTATTATATATGTATATGGTCAAAACCGGACCCGCCCCTTGTGTGATTAATCGAGACTGGAATATGATAGGTTAAGGTTCGGCCTCGTATTATCGAACCATGATACAAAATTAGATCGTCCAGCTCGTGCCCCAAAGACTAATCAAGATCGAGATCGAGCAAGATCGAGACCAAGCAAGATCGAGGGAAACTTACCGAGCCAAATAACGGACATCCGAAATATCCGCGATCGGTCGAGAATCACGTCGGAAATCTCGGCACATATCAAGGAGAGGCCGAGTAATTAGCAAATCATAAGATTTTTTCTCCTATATAGAATTGTACAAAGAGTATAGCACCCTTACTATATAAAGGGGGGGTCTGATCATTTGTTATACACATGACATCAACGCAACATTGTCACACCCCAACCTCGGGGAGCGCGACCGGCGCTCAACCGAGTGAACCCGGTGGAGCAAGCCTAGTAAACCTTTCCTACCCGACTCATTCATGATCCAAAAAGGGAATGAGTCACCATTTGTAAAACAGGGGAGAGATCAGTTATATAAATATATAAACATTGCTAGTTCATTTTTCATTATATACATTATGTAGTAGTTAAGTTCCCAAAATACAACGCGATCCAACGACACCCCAACATACGTACATGACCCACATAAACATCTACGGAGCCTCTAAGGGTACAAAAGAGCAATATGACAATACCAGCAACAAGGCCCCGACTATACCTCAAAATATGAAAACTTATACAAAGAAGGACTACATGGCCCCAGGAAGAAATGGGGCTCACCAAGGCTGTTGTGATGAGTGTGAGGGAGAACACCACTATCTGCGATCAGCGCTATCTGTGATAGAACCACCTACATCCATTAAAAGATGTAGCACCCCCGGCAAAAGGGACGTTAGTACTGTCGAATAGTACTAGTATGTAAGGCAAACACCAATCTCAGTAGAATGAAAAGTGAAATAAAGAGAAGGCAGTCACAATAATCAATAAGTACTTCATGAAAATACAAGAAAACACCAAATAAGGATCACACAATTCCCAATTCAATCTTTTCATCTTTTTAGGTTAATAATCTTTAGTGCCAAAGCCACAACTCATAATGCCACCGTATTTTTATACGAAGTCTGGTCTCGGCCCGACCGGCTAAGCCATCTGAAGTAAGACATATCCATATCCATAATATAAATCAATAGTTCCAACACAAATTCCACCATGTGTACGGCATGGCATCCGATCTCGGCCCGATCGGCTAAGCCATCTCACTTGAGACATAACCTCTTCCAATTGTATACCTAATTCACATCTCTTTCCCATCTTTCATTACATGGCACAAACAGTCTCATTTATTAAATAGTTCTTGGCACTTGGGCACATGTTACAACTCAAGTCTTTTCCTTTTTATTCAATCAAATAACGTCATCATTTGTGTCGATAAGTACCATCATATAAGGCATTTCACTCATAAGGGAAGGATCTTGGAAAATCATAGTCACGTTCGCAAATAGCATGATGGCATGGTAAACATCTAAAACAATTAGGGAACATGAATCTTCCAACCCAACACACTAAGGCATACAATTCTAGTATGATCAAGTCAGAACTTACACTAAATATTCGGACACCAGGAGTTCGATTCTAGGAAGAAGAGAGTTAGCCATACATACCTCAATTGCGCTTCTTTAGACTCTACAATTTTTCGGAACCCTTAGCAACCTCAATCTATTTAAGCAATATACAAATTGAACCCAAAATTAGGAAAACATTCATGGTTCTAGTTCACTTCTTATTTTTCCCACACTCTTTATCACATGCATGCAAGATAAACAACCCTCACACCCATGGACCATCTTATTAATACTTCATTATAGCTATATTTAAAATTAAGAGCTGGGGTGATGATGTCTTACCTTTTTGGATGAAGCAATTAAGTGCTCTACTTGAGTATTTCCAAGCTTTGAGTGATGGATGAAGATTGATTGATGAAAATTAGGTCCTCTCTCTAGAACCTTCTCTCTCTCACACTAGAAGTATCAGAAATGAGCTCAAAATAGACTAAATGGGGTGATTTAACGGAATGGGAGTCGGGTTTTCAATTAAGAAAAATGGTGCCCTGACACAGGTCTGCGGTTGCATATGCGACCGCATAATGATTATGCGGTCCGCAAAGTGACTGCATAAATGGCCCTCAGGGGCCAGAACTTACGGCCTAGGTATGCGACCAGTATGCGGTCCGCATACTCGTTCTGCGGTCGCAGAATGCACCGCAGAACTCCCTCCGCAAAAAACTCAAGAGAAATTATGCGATCGATATGCAATCCGCATATCAATTATGCGGTTGCATAATCGACCGCAAAAATGACCTCAAGTTGGCCAAACTTACTGCTTCACTATGCGGTCATTATGCGGTCCGCAGAGTGATTATGCGGCCATGTAATGGGCCGCAAAAATGCGTTCTTCTGCGAAATACTTTTCTCTCAGACCGTAGGGTACTGTTCAATCCAAAAAGTCCGAACCGCGGCGAGCAAGTTCGCCACGAAGAATTTTCTACTATAGTAATGCAGGAATCTAACTTGGCACCACAAAACCCCAAGTTTTTAGTTTAAATTTTTACGGGTCCTTGCATCCTCCCCCACTTAAGATCATTCTTCCTCGAATGAGGATCAAGGTTTGCTTAACATAGTTTTAGTTACACCACATAACATCAACCCCAGATTTGCCTAACTTCCTAACTTTCTGAAAATTCTGCCAGAGTTTCCTTTGTATTTAGGCCTATCCACCTGTCAGAGAGCCCCCGAACACACCTTAGCAACATATATAGAATTAAATGACACAGTAGAATGCAAACTAACCTCACCGGAAGCCTCATAGGGGACATATAACTAGAAAGGAGTGTCTTTATATTAGCCGAACAAGTGATACAAAACTTAAGGGGAATAACTTTATAGAGTTATTACATGGCTATTCAAATAAATGAGAGTACTTCTTTTTCATTTCATTCTCGGCTTCACAAGTAGCTTCTTTGACTTGCTGGTTTCGCCATAATACCTTTACAGATGCAATTTCTTTGTTCCTCAACTTTCGGACATGTCTATCAAGGAAAGCAACCGAAATCTCTTCATATAACAGTTCTTCACTGATCTTGATGGTCTCAACCGGCACAATAGCAGACGGATCTCCAACTACCTTCTTCAACATGGACACATGGAATACCGGGTGCACTAATGACATCTCAGGTGGTAGCTCAAGCTTGTACGCCACCCGTCCTATCCTTTAAATGATTCTATACGGCCCGACATACCTCAGACTTAATTTTCCTTTCTTTCCAAACCGCATGATCCCCTTCATGGGAGATACCTTCAAGAACATCCAATCATCTTCCTTGAATTCTAAGTCTCTGCGACGAATATCCGAATAGGATTTTTGACGACTTTGAGCAATTTTCAACCGCTCTTTTATGATCTTAACCTTTTCCATAGCCTGATGCACAAGGTCTGGTCCTATTAGTTCAGCTTCTCCAACCTCGAACCACCCAACCGGCGATCTAAATCTTCTACCATACAAGGCCTCAAACGGCGCCATTTGAATACTGGCATGGAAGCTGTTGTTATAAGCAAATTCTATGAGCGGTAAATGATCATCCCAGCTACCCTTAAAGTCAAGCATACACGCACGCAACATGTCCTCAAGCATCTGAATAGTCCGCTTTGCTTGCCCGTCAGTTTGTGGATGGAAAGTCGTACTACGATTTACCTGCGTTCCCAAACATTGCTGAAATTTCTTCCATAAATTAGCTATGAACTGGGCCCCTCGATCGGAAATAATGGAAACTGGAGTGCCATGAAGCCTGACTATTTCTTTGATATACAATTAAGCATATTATTCCGCAGTGTCGGTGGATTTAACTGGCAAAAAGTGTGCTGATTTCGTGAGTCGATCCACGATCACCCAAATTGAGTCAAACTTACGCGGAGTGCGCGGTAACCCTACCACAAAATCCATATTGATCATTTCCCATTTCCACATTGGAATTTCCATACTCTGTGCTAACCCACCGGGCTTTTGATGCTCGGCCTTTACTTGTTGACAGTTTGAACATTGTGCCACAAAGTCCGCCACACCCCTCTTCATGTCATTCCACCATTAAACTTCCTTGAGATCATGATACATTTTTGTAGAACCTGGGTGCACGGAATATCTAGAAGTATGAGCTTCTTTCATGATTCTTTCCCGAAGACCATCTACGTTTGGAACACATAGTCTTCCTTGGTACCGTAATGTACCGTCATCCATGCCAAGAGAAAAACCCATAGTCTTATGTTTATGAATCCCCTCCTTCAGCTGCACCAACACTGGATCATTGTATTGCTTCTCCTTGACCTCCGTCACAAGCGATGATTCTACCCTATTCCGCACAATCACTCCCCCTTCATTAGAGTCCGCAAGATGAACTCCCAAACTGGCCAACTGGTGAACCTCTCGGGACAAGGGCCTTTGACATTCCTCCAAGTGAGCTAAACTACCCATAGACTTCCGACTAAGAGCATTCGCCACCACATTAGCTTTCCCCGGATGATACAAAATATTGATGTCATAATCTTTGAGTAATTCAAGCCACTTTCTCTGCCTTAAGTTCAATTCCTTCTGTTTGAAGCTGTATTGAAGATTCTTGTGGTCCGTAAATACATCTATATGGACTCCATACAAATAATTACACCAAAGTTTTAATGCAAAAACCACCGCCGCAAGCTCTAAGTCGTGAGTTAGATAATTCTTTTCATGATTCTTAAGTTGCCTTGAAGCATATGCTATAACCTTACCATGTTGCATTAATACACACCCAATACCGATCCTTGAAGCATTGCAATACACCACAAACCCCTCGGTACCCTCTGGCAGGGTCAATACCGGCGCCGAAGTCAATTTGGATTTCAATTCCTGGAAGCTTCTTTCACAAGCATCGGACCACTGGAACTTAACCGTCTTTTGCGTCAATTTAGTCAATGGGGAGGCAAGAGTGGATAACCCCTCCACGAACCTCTTATAATACCCGGCCAAACTCAAGAAACTGCGAATCTCTGTTGGAGTAGTAGGACTAGGCCAATCTTTAACCGCCACAATCTTTTGAGGGTCAACCTTAATTCCTTCTCCGGAGACGACATGACCAAGGAACGGCTTGATGACTCGATTCATAAGATCCATGAAGGCTGCCGAGGCATTTGTTAGCTCGAAAGACATTAGCAAATATTCAAAGTGCCCATACCGAGTTTTGAAAGCTGTTTTCGGAATATCCTGCTCCCTTACCTTCAATTGATGGTACCCGGACTGCAAATCAATTTTGGAGAAGAACTTAGCACCTTGTAATTGATCAAACAAATCATCTATTCTAGGCAATGAGTATTTGTTTTTGATTGTGACTTTGTTGAGTTGCCGGTAATCAATACACATCCGCAGCGATCCATCTTTCTTCCTGACAAATAGAACCGGTGCGCCCCAAGGTGACACACTCGGTCGGATGAAACCTTTCTCTAGCAAATCCCTTAGTTGTTCCTTTAGCTCTTTTAATTCTGCCGGC
>AWOL01S0001549.1:119786-145467 GCA_000715115.1 Nicotiana otophora
GCATCACATCAATCCCAAAATCAATCTCCCTGTCTGGAGGAATTCCAGGGAGCTCATTCGGAAATACATCGGGGAATTCATTCACAATTGGTACAGATTCAAGGGTAGGCACCTCAGCAGTGGTGTCCGTAACTCGGACCAAATGATAAATGCACCACTTCCTGATCATCTTTGTAGCCTTAAGGTGAGAAATAAACCTACCTTTTGGCATAACATTATTCCCCTCCCACTCAACAGCTGGCTCGTTAGGAAACTCAAGCCTCATGATTCTGGCTCGATAATCAAGTTTGGCAAAACATGAATATAGCCAATCCATTCCCATTATTATGTCATAATCAATCATCCCCAGTTCAATAAGATCGTCCATAGTATCCCAACCACGCACCGTGACAACACAATCCCTATAAACTCGTGCGGCCATAATAGACTCGCCAACCGGAATAGATACAGAGAACGACTCATGAAGCTATTTCGGTTCTATTTGGAAGCTCGTAGCAACATAAGGAGTAACATAGGACAAAGAAGATCTGGGATCAATAAGAGCATATACATCATGAAATTGAACAGTTAATATACCTGTGACGACATCTGGTGAAGCCTCTGCACTCTGCCGACCACTCATAGCATAGAATCGGCTGGGTCCTCCGGAACTCTGTGCACCACCCCTAGTTGCACCACGTCCTATGGGTGCTGGAGAGCCTCGAGCTGGAGGGGATGCTGAATATGTAAC
Organism: Nicotiana otophora; assembly: GCA_000715115.1. NCBI lineage: Eukaryota > Viridiplantae > Streptophyta > Magnoliopsida > Solanales > Solanaceae > Nicotiana > Nicotiana otophora. The sequence goes on from AWOL01S0001549.1 coordinate 120,517, forward strand.
GGCTGTAAGACTGGATGACTGAGTTGTGCCCCTACCTGTACCCTGACAGGATGTACGACACTCCTTCTGAATATGACCTCTCATTTCACATCCATAACATATTGGCATGTCCAGGTAGCAGACTCCCGAATGTATCCTCCCACACTTAGGGCATAGGACCCTTTATTGCTGCTGGAATCTCCCTCCTGATCGGCCCTGATGGTGGGACCCCCTGCTACCCTGACCGGGCCTAAAACGACTCCCCTACTGTTGACCGTGCCCTGATGGCAGGGCACTAGCTGAAGACTGAGCATAAGACTGGGATGGCCCTGATGATCCTCCCCCAAAAGCTGATCTCCCACCTCTGAATGAATCCCCAAGGTTGCCAGCTGATCGGGCCCTACTACTACTTTCCCGTTCCATCCTGAGCTTTAGCTTTCGAGCCTTTGTATCTTGGGAAAATGCCACCATCCTTCCATAGTTCATGTCAGAATTTAGAACAGCTGTGGAAGCCTCATTAATAACCAAAGGGCTAAGGCCCTGCACAAACATAGTCGGCATCATATGAGTAGCATACTTTGACAGGCGCACAAACTCCATATGATAATCCCACACACTCTTACTACCCTATTTAAGGGTCTCCAACTCCACAGCATGGGCTTCCTTAGTCTCGGCAGGCAAGAAATGGTCTATGAAGGCATCCGCAAACTAACTCCATCCTGCCAGAGGGCTCCCCTCCTCACAGGAATCCTCCCACATCTCAAACCAGGAATATGCCACCCCTTTTAGACGATAGGAGGCCAACTCTACTCCCTCTGTCTCAGTAGCACGCATAACTCGAAGAGTCTTATGCATCTCATCAATAAAATCCTAAGGGTCTGTCGCGGGATCAGTACCAGTGAACACTGGAGGGTCTAACTGAAGGAACCTATTAACCCTGGAACCGGAAGAATCTCCTTGCAAGCTAACTGAGGTGGGTACAACATTTGACCTCTGAGCCTGGGAAGCTACTAACTGAGTCAGCATCTGAATAGCTCCCCTAAGATCCCCATCGAAAATACCTGGACCAGGAGCTGGGGCTGGGGCTGGAGGCGGAATAGGTATACCGCCGGGAGGGATTGTAGTATCCTCTGCGAGTGTAGGAACTGGGGTAGTTTGTTCTGGAGTAGACGAATCAGGCAGTGTAATAGTAGGGGGATTATCCTCACCTGCATTATCAAGCAAGGGATCAACAACCACTCCTGGGGTGGTATTGGCTTCTTGGCCAATTCTCGCTCTCTTCTTAGGTGCCATTTACTGAAAGTTAGAACAATGCACGAGTTAGGGGAAAACAACCTCACGTTCCGCTCCATCGCACGATATAGAACAACAATGAAGGGTATCATTCTTAAATGTCCAAGTAGCCCCCTAAATATAGATGTGGTCGATAACACACCGATAAGAAGGACTCTACTAGACACGGCTCCGAGACATCCTAGGACACTTTAAAACCTTAGGCTCTGATACCAAGTTTGTCACGCCCCAACCTCGGGGAGCGCGACCGGCGCTCAATCAAGTAACCCGATCGAGCAAGCCTAGTAAACCTTTCCTATCCGACTCATTCATGATCCAAAAAGGTAATACGTCACCATTTGTAAAACAGGGGAGAGATCAGTTATATAAATATATAAATGTTGCTAGTTTATTTTTCATTATATATATTATGTCGTAGTTAAGTTCCCAAAATACAACTCGATCCAACGACACCCCAACATACGTACATGACCCACATAAACGTCTACAGAGCCTCTAAGGGTACAAAAGAGCAATATGACAATACCGACAACAAGGCCCCGGCTATACCTCAAAATATGAAAACTTATAAAAAAGGACTACATGACCCCAGGAAGAAATGGGGTTCGCCAAGGCTGCTGTGATGAGTATGAGGGAGAACACCACTATCTGCGATCAGCGCTATCTGTGATAGAACCACCTACATCCATTAAAAGATGTAGCGCCCCCGGCAAAAGGGACGTTAGTACTGTCGAATAGTACTAGTATGTAAGGTAAACACCAATCTCAGTAGAATGAAAAGTGAAATAAAGAAAAGGCAGTCACAATAATCAATAAGTACTTCATGGAAATACAAGAAAACACCAAATAAGGATCACACAATTCCCAATTCAATCTTTTCATCTTTTTAGGTTAATAATCTTTAGTGCCAAAGCCACAACTCATAATACCACCGTGTGTTTACACGGAGTCTGGTCTCGGCCCGACCGGCTAAGCCATTTCAAGTGAGCTATATCCATATCTACAATGTAAATCAATAGTTCCAACACAAATGCCACCATGTGTATGGCATGGCGTCCGATCTCGGTCCGATCGGCTAAGCCATCTCACTTGAGACATAACCTCTTCCAATTGTTCACTCAATTCACATCTCTTTCTCATCTTTCATTACATGGCACAAAGAGCCTCATTTATTAAATAGTTCTTGGCACTTGGGTACATTTTACAATTCAAGTATTTCCCTTTTTATTCAATCAAATAACGTCATCATTCGTGTCGATAAGTACCATCATATAAGGTATTTCACTCATAAGGGAAGGAGCTTGAAAAATCATAGTCACGTTCTCAAATAGCATGATGACATGGTAAATATTTAAAACAATTAGGGGACATGAATCTTCCAACCCAACACACTAAGGCAAACAATTCTAGTATGATCAAGTCGGAACTTACACCAAATATTCGGACATCAGGAGTTCGATTCTAGGAAGAAGAGAGTTAGCCATACATACCTCCATTGCACTTCTTTAGACTCGACAATTTTCCGGAACCCTTAGCAACCTGAATCTATTTAAGCAATATACAAATTGAACCCAAAATTAGAAAAATATTCATGGTTCTAGTTCACTTCTTATTTTTCCCACACTCTTTATCACATGCATGCAAGATAAATAACCCTCACACCCATGGACCATATTATTAATACCCCATTATAGCTATATTTGAAATTAAGAGCTGGGGTGATGAACTCTTACCTTTTTGGATGAAGAAATTAAGTGCTCTACTTTAGTATTTCCAAGCTTTGAGTGATGGATGAAGATTGATTGATGAAAATTAGTTCCTCTCTCTAGAACCCTCTCTCTCACACACTAGAAGTATCATAAATGAGCTCAAAATAGACTAAATGGAGTATTTTAACGGAAGTCAAGTTTAAAATTAAGAAAAATGGTGCCCCGACACAGGTCTGTGGTCGCATATGCGACCGCATAATGGTTATGCGGTCCGTAAAGTGACCGCATAAATGGCCCTTAGGGGCCAGAACTTACGGCCTAGGTATGCGACCAGTATGCAGTCCGTATACTCGTTCTGCGATCGCATAATGCACCGCAGAACTCCCTCCGCAAAAACTTAAGAGGGATTATGCGATCGATATGTGGTCTGCATATCAATTATACGGTCGCATAATCGGCCGCAAAAATGACCTTAAGTTGGCCAAACTTACTGCTTCACTTTGCGGTCATTATGTGGTCCGCAGAGTGATTATGCGGCCGCATATTGGGCCGCAGAAATGCGTTCTTCTGCGAAATATTTTTCTCTCAGTCCGTAGGGTACTGTTCAATCCAAAATATCCGAACCGCGGCGAGCGCCGCGAAGAATTGTCTACTATAGTAACGCTGGAATCTAATTTGGCACCACAAAATCCCAAGTTTTTGGTTTAAATTTTTACGGGTCCTTACAAACATAAAGCAATATACTGACATTTTCTAGTTTTTATTATCTTGTTACTTTATTAGCTCGTTCATACTTTAGTTGAAACATCTTTGGTTCGAAGGTGGTCAAACTCATGCCAAAGTAATTCGATACGTGTTGTTTGCATTTATTCTTCTATTATCAATTTCAATATTAATCTGTCCTCTTAATTTGTGCCAAGTTATATCACGTATCCTTAAAATCGCATGTAAATTTAATTATTATCTGTTTTTAGGGTAAACAATACAAGAATTACATCTACAACATACCTGAAGGAGAAAATCAAACTCGATACAAAGATAGTTAAAGACTCGTGCTGATAACGTCTAATGAAATAAAGCAATTTAACAAAATAAAATAACAATAAGAGAGGTAAGATTAAGAACATATGTAGTAGAACTTTTTCTTTTCTTTTTCTTGGTGGTCTCTACTATATAAATTGCCATGCATTTATAGGCAAGAAAAGGTAACTTAAAATCTATCTTGAATAGTGCAAAGATAAATATATTATAGGAAAATACATTCTCACACTATTTACAACATATAAATCTATCCATACACTATTTACAAACATTCATAACGATAAATGGATATATGGGAAATTTTGAGAGAAGGAAGAGGGTGATTTGAACAGGAGGGATTCCTCGACGGCGTTATTCTGTAGAGCCAGCGAAGCCACGTGAGTATGTTTTGAAGCTCAAGTCTTTCACAGATCACCATCAAGCTGGACAAGGGTCCCATCCCTTTTGATACTGCCACCACGGAATGATCCCATTGCCAGCTGCGAATATTCTTTTCCCCCTTATACCCTTCTTTTTTTTTTGGTTTTTCACCCAATGTTCGGTATCCGTATTGGAAGTCGATTATATCCGAATTCGTGTCGGATAGGGTCCCATTCGGAAAAAGCATTCCCTACCAATAATTTTTCTATATCTAGAGCTCGAACTCGTGACCTCTGGTTAAGGGAGGAACAACTCCATCCTCTGGTTAAGGGAGGAACAACTCCATCCGCTGCATCATATCCTTTGGTGGTCCCATTATACCCTATTTACCGACTCAGATGCTCTCCCTAAACTCTAGCGTTCGATTCCTTTGTTTAATCTTTTGCATGAATTATTAGTTTTTCGACTTAGTTAATCAAACATAATTCATTTGCTCAAGTTTGATTTTTGATAAAAGTTGCATTTTATACAGTATAACAAAAGCCCCAAAACATTTGAGATATTTGGAGTAAATTTCATATGTGTTCATTTAATTTTTTGTTCATTACACAAAAGTCACTTTTATTTTACTTTTTGTTACGTAAAACTCATTCAACTTTGTGTTTATTACCCAAAAGTCACTTTTCTTTCTTTTATTACACAAAAATTATTTTACTTTCCTCTATTTATCACAAAAATTACTTTTGCCAGATTTTTTATAATACTTTTACTTGATAAGTCTATTATGTCCTTTTTATTAATCCTCTCATTTGTGTAATACCTTCTATATTATATACTATATAATATATTTTTTCCTAGGTATTTTACTTATAATTAAATAACTTTAAATTATTTTATTTATTATTTTTATAATATATCCATACATTTAATTTTTTCATGGCACTCAATTTGGTTAATCATATTCAAACATGAACATATTTTAAATATAAAAATGAAAAAATAATATTTATTTAAAATAATAAAAACATATTTGTTTAACAAATGATAGTTTTTTTATCGTCAATAAAATTTTAAAAAAAGTTTCAAAGATATTTGATATTAAGTTTTTTAAAGCTTTATCTATAATATTATTTATTTAAAAGTATTAATCTGACGTGTCATTTTGCTAAATATGGGTATTTTATTTATTAAATCAATGGGTATGGCTTGGCTAATAAATCAACGAACTTTGATTTGTTAATTTCATTAAACATAATTCATTAAGCATGATTAAGAACGTGGACTTGAGATCTTTTCACGGTAATGTTACTGAAAAAATTTAATAATACTACTTATATATCTTGAAAATTAATATTAAGAAAAAATTAAATGTACGAATATATTACATAAATGTGAGGATTTATAATGTCAACGACATAATAAACTTTTCAGGTAAAAGGTTTGTAAAATCTGGTCAAAGTGATTATTCTAATAACTAGAGCATAGTAAAATAATTTTTGTGTAACAAAAGAAAGAAAAGTGACTTTTTGATAATGAACACAAAGTTTAATGACTTTTACGTAACAAAAGAAAAAAAAATTGACTTTTGGGTAATTAACACAAAGTTGAAAACAACCCATGAAATTTACTCAAGATATTTGCATAAGAGTAAATAATAGATGAAATCATATTTATTTAGTTCTCCCATCAGTGGAGAAAGTAATGTAAATTATTAGATTTTCAGTTTCCGTGGTCCATCCACTTTACAACCTATAAAAATAAGCATTGGATCTATGTGATTACTATCAAGAAAATACTGCAATTTACAATTCTGATAATTAAAATCATTTAAAAATGTATGAAAAAGTAATAAAAGTAGTAGTGTCATATAAAGTGATGAAAAGAAATTGGCAAAACATATTCCGAATATATATTATAGTGTTTGTTTGGTTAAAGAACAAACACAAACTTGTTTTAGGAATAAGTATTTAGTTTTGAGGAACAAACAAAACACAACTGTAAGTTAAATCCATAGAGGGGTAGCAATTTGAGCCCAAACCCATTTGATCCGTCCAATTTGTTCAAGGTTGGACTGGTTATTGACCCGCTCATTCGTTGAATTCAGTCCATCTTGACCCAACTCATTTCAGCTCATCTAAAAATGAGTTGATTTTCGCCCAAATTGATACATGAGTAATTTTGCTAAAATAACTTTAAAATTATTTTTATTTGTTGGATATGTTATATATGACCATCACAAAAAATAAAGTCTTATTTGATAATTAAGCAATTCATAAAAAAATAATACATATTAATTAAAGCTTGATAAGAGTTGAGCGGGTTATGCTATGACCCAAATTTTAGCTCAACTTGACCCAACATATCTCATCTCAAGTTACTTTTGGGTTGGTCACATTCATTGAATCAACCCATTTTGATCCGTCTAAATAAGCTAAACCCGCCCATTTGACACCCCTGACCACAAATGAGGGAGGGTAGGTGTATGTGGTTTGGACGCAAGCGTATTTATGTGAATAAGGGGAAAGACGGGGGTGATCTGGGGAATTAAACTTGGAAGCACAGTTGGCTACATAATGAAAACAATTTTCCAAATTGGTCACATTAAAACCAAGCGAATAGAGTGTTTAGAAAACCAAAGGCCAAAGCAAAAAACAAAGAGGAGAGTATTCGCTTTCTTCATTCAAGTAAGTAACACTGACAATTTTTTCTGCAGTTCTTCTTCATCCTACTGGTTTTTCTCAATCATAAACTTTCTACTCGTTAATCTTTTCCTAATAAGTTTTTCCCTTTCCTTCTTGCAGTATTTGGATTGGAAGAATTGTTTTAGAAATGATTTTGAACAATAATTATCTGTAGCTTTAAGGAGTAAATATTTATCCAAAGAATTGCGACATATCTAGTTCCCTTTTCTTCCTTTGACCTGCAAATGTAGCAAGAAGACTCATCATAATTTTTTTTCCCCTGTGTTATACATTGCTTTTCCTCTGTCGTTGGTGCTTTGTGTTATTAAAAGACATAAAGATGAGCTACTGGAAAGACAAGGTTCTTCCAAAGATCAAGAAGGTTTTTGAAAAAAATGGACCCAAAAAAGCTGCTGCTGCTGAGGCCTGTGAGGCCTTTGATGCGGCCAAGGTAAAAAAAATTCTGTTTGTCCGTTTTAGATATTTCAAAGTAATTATTACGAAGGACTACGACCTCATTCATTTTTCATCAAAATGAAAGACAAATTTTACTTAATCACCTAGTTATTATTTAATAATAAATCTCAGGAGCAGTACAGCAAAGAATTCGATGAAAAGAAGACTGAGCTCCAACCTAAAGTCGTTGAAATCTATGAAGCTGCTGCAGCTGAGATTAAGGTATTTATAAAATCAGTTCCGTACAATGTTTTACGAAGGAATTAATTAGACTAAAGAATTGTTACATACATACAAATATAGGACGTATGATAATCTTTTCTTTGTGATTGAAAACAAAAACAGACTTTGGTGAAGGAACCAAAGGTTGCAGGACTGAAGAAACACTCAGCTGGAGTTCAGAAATTCCTTGATGAGCTTGTCAAGATTGGTAAGTCTTTATTTCTTCCACCGTTTGTTCTTTATCGTCACACTCTGTATATGTTCACTGTACTGTGGCGGCGTTTATAACCTCACCTATACTGGACTTAGTTATAGTATGGCGTTAGTTCGGGGTAGTTTGATTACTCTGATTTGAAAAATAACCTCAGTTAAATTCAGCAACATTATTTTGTGTTGCGTTTGGTTGGCATTTAATTTTTGTTATATAGATAATACCGGTATAGTTTTATACTACAATTTTGATATTATTTTATAACAAATCTAACCTGAGATAACTTTTTATACATGAATTAGTTTACAAGATAAATCGCCTAAAAGATGAAAATAACCTTGAATTCATCCTTTTTATTTTCTATTGTATTTCAAAAACAAGAATAAAATTGTGAACTTTTATATCACGCGCTATATATTCCATTTTTATTAATGGAACCAAAAATCCTAAAAACGAAAAATATGTATACACTAAATTATCGATGATTATTAATCTCTTATAACGCCTCACGCCTGTATAACTTTGTTCGCCAACCAATCGAACTAACAATATTGGTTTCCTTATGCTTGGAATAATGAATGAAGAATTTCCGGGATCCAAAGCAGTCAGTGAAGCAAGCTCGAAGTTCGGGCCTTCCTATGTATCAGGTCCCATAATCTTCGTGTTAGAGAAAGTGTCCACGTTTGTAGTCATCGAAGATAAGAAAGAAGAGGAAGCAGCCACAGCAGCAGCAGTAGAAACAACTGGCACAGTAGCTGAAGAGGTGAAGGAGAAGGACATAGTGGTTGAAGCTGGAGATGAGAAGAAAGAGGAAGCAGAGCTAGCAACAGAGACAACCAAAGTTGAAGAAGTACCTGCTGCGGTAGCAACTGAACCACCAAAGGCAGCTTGATGAATGACCAGTAAATCATAAGCAAACCCTGTGTGTAAAAGTATTTTTCTTTTAAATATTATCTGTGTGTGTAAAAGTATCCTCTTTTCTCTTTTTGGCCATTGTATTTTTACTGTAAGAAAGAAGACATAAAACATGATTTGTTATTCTTTATAATTGCCCTCTTCATCTTTCTTGCAAAAACATTTGTAACCTTGTATGATATCGGAATAACGTTACCCGTTGATTCCTCAAAGCTTTCATTTATTTTAGGTTAAAAGAATTGTCATAAAACAATCTAACACAAGGAAGGCAAATATATATAGTATCGTAAATTATAGAAAAATTAGTGTGATAAAACAAAATTTGAAGGAAAATTATTGAAATTATTCCTTTATTGTTTTTTGGGAAAAGGGCCAAATGTACTTCTCTACACTCATGTATTGTCTACATTTAACTTCCGTTATACTATTGGGCCAAATTTACCCTTACCGTTATATTATGGGACCAAATTTACCCCTACAATCAGCAAACTTTTAAAAATACCTCTTGATCTGTTAAGTAATCCAAAATCTCCCAAAACTCAAGGCTTTAAACCTCGTTTAATAGAATCGCTTAGGAATAAGTGGGTTCTACTTGGCGTAAATTGGTTGTTCTTAATTGTAACTCTTTTATATTTGGAAAAATCATAAAGAGGAAATACTACCTTATTATTGGAAAATATAGGATAGTCATTTAGGATCTATTTGCATATCAAAGGACCTCCTATTAGAAATATATCATATTAACACCAATAGCATAACATTACAATGACGAGAACACAACCTTGGTTTCTTAATCCAATTAATCAATTCTCTTAATAAAATAGCATTTCTTAACAATTCACAATTACAAAACTCTTTCCAAACTAACGGAGTAGAATTATGGCTGAAGTCAAGTTACATGCTATTCAAGTAACCCTTTCACACCTATTCCTTGTAGGATTCGACTTCAACCTAGTTGGGTTATTATATTTGACATCGACCACTTACACCATTTATATAGGTGTAATTTGCGTGTCAGCTCTCTATAAGGCCAGGTTTGGAACAATGTAAGATAAGATGCTACTAAGCCCTTGTGTCGCCGGGTACGGCCGAGCTCTCTACGAGACCGGTATGTAATAATGTAAGTTAAGACACTACCGAGCCTTCACGTGGCCGGGTACGGTATGAAGCATGTTCCCAATGAGGGGCTGAATAATATTGTTGTGTATCGTAAGTTGTGCATTATTTCCATGAGTGGCTTACTTTTTTTTCGAAACTTGCATGCTTTAAGTTTGATGGGTTCTACCATTTAAGTTTATGCCCCCGGTGGCTTGTCCTCAGTAATCAAGTTATGATCAAGTACTCATGTCTCTTATATTAATCCACTGATTTGACATGTTTTCTTACTCTTGCATACTCAGTACATTTTCCATATGAACGCCCTTTCCCTTTTGGGCGCTGTGTTCGTGTCCACAGCTGCAGATAGACCCGGTGACGTCCATCCCCAGTAGAATTGTTGTTCTAGCTATTTGGTTGTTGCTCTGCACTCTTTCAGAGTAGTAGTTCAGATGTCATAAATATTTTGGGTATGGTGGGGCCCTGTCCCGACCAAGTTGTGTAATATGTATATCTTTTTTGGAACTTTTAGAGGCTTGTAGACTAGCATTAGTGTTTGGTTGCATGTAATGGTCGGGTATGACGATGTTGGTGACAGTGATGGTGATGTATAAAATGCCATTATTTCTTTTGTTAATCAGCTACACATATCTTAATTCTGGTGATTATTACTAGGTGGCCTCAATGGCCCAGAATTTATGAATACGAAGAATGTAAGAATAGACTTCGGTTCGCATGGGGCTCTAGGCGTCGTGTGCCCGTCGCACCTCCCAAGGTCGGGAAGTGACAAACTTGGTGTCAGAGCAGGTCGTTCCCTAGGAAGTCTACATGCCATATCTAGTAAAGTCTTATTTATGGGTATGTTGTGCACCATAATTATAAATAGGAGGCTACAAGATATCTACGATGAATACCCTTCTTTCTGATCTAGATCGTGCGGTAGAGTTGAATCGTAAGTATTCGCGTCTAACTCTCATCGTGCTTGTGTTTATAATAATGCCTACCACGAGATGCCAAGCACTTGCCCAAGGATTGAATGAAGAAGACGGAGAAGGTACCAGCAATTGTCGCCTGCCCAGATGGGTCAGCATGGACCCCATGATGAGGTTGGGACACAGGTTCAGGGACCGCACCACCACCCCCGGAACAACATAGAGATGCTAATCTCTCTCCTATTCCTCCTCTAATTCAGCCCAAACAAGATCTGCATATGAGAACTGTAGTGCAATTGTTAACTCGATTAGTGGCCTCTCAAACCCAATATCTAGCCCCTGCCACCTCAGATAAAGCAGTCAGTACGAGGGTTCAAGATTTCACAAATTTGGACACCCTGATATTCATAGGAATAAATCCAAATGAAGATCCTCAGAACTTTTAGACCAAGTGCAGTGGAATTTATGAGTGATCTATGCCACTGATACCGAGTCCGTAGAACTTACCTTTTACAGGTTGAGGGATATAGAGGTTGTGTGGTATGAGACTTGGGAACAGTCTATGGTACCTCTTGCCCCAACAACAAGATGGCATGAATTTTCTGAGGCATTCTGGCAGCAATACTTTCCCTTTGAACTCCGTCGAGCTAGACAAGACAAATTCTTGCGGTTGGAGCAAGGTAATATGAGTGTCCGGGAGTACAGCATGCCATTTAACTCCTTGGATAGGTATGCTCCATCGGTGGTGGCCGAGATTAGTGATTGGGTGCATCAATTCGTGGATTGTTTGGGGCTGCATCTGATAAACGAATGCACCACAACTTCTCTGAACCCGATTATGGATATTGCTCGTATTCATGCCTGCACATAGAACTTAGAGGATCACAAGAGGCTACAACAAGTTGCTCTAGAACATGACCAGAGTCAATCTAAGAGGGACAGTTCCACAGGAGATGCAGGAGAACTTCGAGGTGGGATAGATCTCCATTCTCTCGGCAGCCACCAAGCTCGGTGTCCAACTTGCCATCACAGTCCTATGACCATTATCAAGAACGGGCCACTTATTCCAGTCAGGGCTGGAATTTTCCAGGGCATAGTTCGCGGAATAGTGGGGACACTGGAAGGATGAGACCCTCATGCCACGTTGTGGCAAATGTGGTAGGAATTATTTTGGGCATTGCCACCAAGGCTCAAATTTGTGTTATGCTTGTGGGCAGCCCGATCATATCATGCGCTTTTGCCCGGTGAGAAGTATGTGTGGCGTGATGCCGCTAGCGGGATTAGCGACAACTTCCTCATTGACAACATGTCCTCGTGAGAAAGGTATACGACCGCCGATGAAAAGGGGTAGAGGTGGAGATGGAATGTCCAACCTGGGTGGGCAACGACAGAATCACACTATGCATTGTCAGGTCGCCAGCATTTTTAGTCATCACCAGATGTGGTCACAAGTATATTATCCGTGCTCTCTATAAATGTGTATGCTTTAATTGATTCGGGTTCTACCCTATCATACATTACTCCATTTGTTGCCGGTAAATGTGGTAAAGTGTCTGAGTTGTGACGATAACCGTTTGAAGTACCACATCATTGGGAGAGTCCGTGGTTGTTAGATGAGTGTATCGAGGTAGCGATGTGATGATTCATGATCACCATACATTTGCCAATTTGAATGAATTTGAAATGATAGAATTTGATGTTATTATGGGAATGGATTGGCTGACCTCTTGTTATGCCACAATGGATTATTGGAAGAATGTTGTTCGCTTTACCATTCCGGGCAAACCTATTTTAGAATGGAAGGATGAGGTCGCAGCACCAAAAAGGAAGTTTATTTCTTAACTTAAGGCTCGAAAAATGATCATGAAAGTATGTTTCTATTATTTAGCACGGGTGCAAGATGCGGAGGCGCAGCCTCCCACCTTTTAGTAGGTCCCGGTTGTTAGTGAGATTCCCGATGTATTCCTAGATGAGCTCCCGGATATCCCACCCGAGAGGGAGATTGAGTTTCCCATCGATATGCCACCTGATATGCAGCCGATATCTATTCCTCCATACATGATGGCTCCTACCGTGTTGAAGGAATTAAAAGACTAGTTGAAGGACCTTCTCGATAAGAGCTTCATTTGACCCAACACTTCTCTCTGGGGAGCCCCAGTACTATTTGTTCGTAAGAAGGAAGGTTCATTAAGGATGTATATTGATTATCGACAGCTGAATAAGGTTACCATCAAAAACAAGTATTCGCTTCCAAGGATCGAGAACTTATTAGATCAATTGCAAGGTGCTAAGTATATTTCAAAGATCGATCTCAGATCTAGGTATCATCAGATAAGGATCAGGGAAGAAGATGTTCTGAAGACAACCTTTTGGACAAGATATGGCCACTAGAAGTTTCTTGTTATGTCCTTTGGCCTAACTAACACACTAGCGGCCTTCGTGGATCTGATGAATCGAGTATTCAGGACATTCTTGGATATCTTTGTGATTGTGTTCATTGACAACATTTTGGTGTACTCTCGATCGGAGGCAGAGCATGCAATGCATTTATGAAAGGTCCTACAAATACTTAGGGATCACAAGTTATACGCCAAATTTTCCAAGTGCGAGTTCTGGGTGAACTCAGTGGCCTTTCTTGGGCATATAGTATCGGGTGAGGGTATCAGGGTTGATAGCCAAAAGATTAAAGCAATTAAGAATTGGCTAAGGCCCATAACCCTTACCGAAGTACGCAACTTCCTGGGATTGGCTAGTTACTACCGAAGTTTTGTGGAGAATTTATCATCTATAGCTACTCCATTAACAAAGTTTACACATAAGGCAGCGAAATTCCGGTGGACCGATGATTGTGAGAAAAGCTTCCAAGAGTTAAAGGATATGTTATCCTCGACACCAGTGTTAACTTTTCCTAAATGACCCAAGGGGTACGTCATATATATTGATGCCTCCATAGTGGGCTTAGGCAGCGTACTAATGTAGCATTATAAAGTTATTGCATATGCTTCAAGGAATGTGAGAAAACATGAGCAAAATTATCCAACCCATGATTTGGTGCTAGCGGCTGTCATTTTTGCTCTAAATATATGGAGTCACTATTTGTATGGAGTTCATGTCGACATATTCAACGATCACAAGAGCTTACAATACATATTCATGCAAAAAGAGTTGAATATGAGGCAACAGAGGTGGCTCGAATTGTTAAAGGACTATATTGTTGATATTCTGTACCACCCCGGGAAGGTAAACGCTATGGCTGATGTGTTAAGACGGAAGTCTATGGGCAGCCTACGGCACGTGGAGCGGCATAAGTTGCAGATGACTAAAGACCCGAACCGGTTGGCAAACCTAAGTGTACGATTACTTGATACCGGTGACGGGGGAGACATAGTCCGAAACATTGCCGAGTCCTCGTTAGTGGAGGAAGTAAAAGCACTACAATTTGATGACCCATCTTGAGGAAAATAAGAGAAGGCATTCCCTCGCAAATGAAGCATGTTTTTCGGTTATCTGAGGATGGATTCCTTAGATAAAAGGACCGACTATGTGTACCTGATGTCGGGGGACTCTGAGAGCAGATTATGGCAAAAATTCACCAATCCCAATATTCCGTTGATCCGGGGTCAACCAAGATGTACCACGATCTTCAACAACCATACTTGTGGAACAACATGAAGAAGGATATTGTTGGATACGTCTCTCGGTGTCCAAATTTCCAACAAGTTAATGTTGAACATTAGAAATCGGGAGGGTTGCTGCAAAAAAAGGAAATTCCAAACTGGAAATGGGAAGTAGTCAATATGGATTGTCGCGCCCCGTTTTCTCGCGAAAGCGAGTTTCGACGTGTGACAACTCTTTTAATGAGGTGTTAAAAGAGAAGAGTCGCCATCTAACGATTTTTAAGGTGCATTACGACATCTATTTGCAAATAATTTTGTTTGACTAGTCCGCGTCACCAAAGATCGGGTAAGAGCTCAAATTACCTCGAAGAGAAGGTATTAGGCACTCTTCGTGGTCTACAACGGTGGGTCCTAGATGAACTTTCAACTATGTGGATTATATGATTAGTCTAGGTGATATAATAAACAAAGGAAAACGTAGAATTCGAAGAGTCTTATCATAACACATGAGAGTCGGTAAAAATGATTACAGGGTTACAACTACATTAATCTATGTTAGATGACTAAGTGCGAATAACAAGTAGATAAAGAAAGGGGGTCCTATGTTTTTTTAGCCTAAAAGATCACCCCATGCAACAAAAATAATACTTCGCAATTTTTTTAAGGTAAGGAGTTGCTCATATTATTCAGCAGGCACAGACTATCATCTCCTGCTACCCAATTACTATGTTGAAGTTGTTACCTAAAGGCGCTCTAATTCAATTCTAAACCATACCCTATGCGTGCACTACCCATCCCGTACCTGTGGTCCAGGAGGTTTTGGACCTCTATTTGGATGATTCTAGACTTTACATAGGTTGCTCAAAATGGTTAAACTAATTGCGCATTCAAAACAAATAGGACTACACGTAATCAACACCAAAGGCTCAAATTCACCTCCTCATATAGATACAAATGCACGCTGTCAATTAGGCAGACAATTATAGCTATACTAGCGATGTTCAAATTATTTAAACAGATAGCTATAGATAAGCAGGTTTAGTATGTTAAATTGTTCCAGACCTATAGGCATAGTTTCTATGTGATTTGAATGACGCAGCAATCAATGTAAAATTCCTATAGGCAGGGTTTCTAGCTGACTGACTTCAGGTGTCGCACAGGTAGTGCCGCCATTCCAAGTTAACTAGCTTGCAGGTTACAGGTATTACAAACCTATAGACATGATTTCTAAGTTGTTTACGCAATGGGCGGTGAAGGCTATTAGAAACTGGGAATTACCATCGTTTGATTTTATGGATATGCCTTCTAGGCGGATAACAGTAGACGAGATTTCTAATAGGGTATTTGAGTTCACTTTTACCATACTTATTCCTATAGGCATTCTATCTATGTGGAAATGTAATAAAACGGCGGGAGCAGTTGATTAAGAGATTAATGTCCTATAATCATGATATCTAGATGGACAGTACACCAAAGATAAAAGCAATTTGACTAACCATCTGAAGTCCTATAGGCATGAAAGCTAGAAAAACATATACATCCTATAGGAATGCTGTCTAAACACAAGTATGGCGATTAATAGCATGCTTAAGATAGTGTACAAGTATTATACAAATTAGGTGAGGTGTGTGCAATTCCTAAAGACATGATTTCTACTAGTGCACGGAATAACAAACAAGACATATTGAATAAAACAGCGAATAGAACACACATACCCTATAGACATGTTTTCTACCCTTTATGCAAGAACAAAGCACATCCATTCCCCAATTTCACTATATCCCCAATTATTCATTATTACAAGTTATTACAGCCCAGATGGAATAATACGAACCAAATATGACAAGAATACAGACTGAAACAAGTACGAGCCTCCATCAAACAGTACAAGCCCACTATTAAATAACCCAGTGAATTTCTGGGCCTTCAGCAGCCTTACCAACCAACAGACCTAAATCTTAGGCTCATAAAGATAGTAGAATCTTCCTGAATCTAGTGCCCAGGTCCAACAACACATATAGACCAACATCAGGCCCAACAAATAACTTACTTAGCCAAATGGATGCCAAACTTAACCACGCAGATGACAGACCACTCGCATGATTAATTTAAACAACTTTTCACACTTAACTCCTAAAGCTGTAACTAACAACAGTTCTAGCCAAAGCACATAGACAAGATCACATGAAATACTGACAAGTCTACAAGGCAGGTTCATGCTTGTATTCTTAGAAACAAAGCTAGAGGGTCACTATTCCAAATAGTTTCAAAAGTAAAATGATTCGGATTTAGCCCAAAGGACTTTAGACACATGAAAATCTAATAGAGTTAAATAGAGCATAGCATTCACACGAAAGTTTTAACATGAAGGTCTAGTGAAAACAACATAACAGAACATGTTCATGATCGAGCAATTACTTAACAAGGGAAAGTTATCATGTTGAACATTAATCGCAGTACAGGAGACAATATCAAAATTCAATAGTAGGAGAAGCAAGCATAAATTCTAATACTATTTGGCCATGTGTAGAGAAAGAAGGCCAGTTGTAAGATTTATTCCTAAGGTCTTGACTGGTACTAAGGAATGAAGGATTGAGCAAGTCAGGAAACACACAATAGAATCACAAATGCATAATAGCAGGTCCTCATAAACAATAGTACCTGAAGAGTAACAAGTTAAACATGGACTAAATTACTTCCTAAGCATGCGTTTGGTTGACATAACAATCCAGGACAAGGTAGGAAAGCGAACTCTGGATTGACAACAAACATCAGCATAACATAGCAAGCTAGACATGTTTAGTAGAGCCAGAATACTCAATAGGCAAAGACACATTAAGAACTAAATTGTCATACAAAGGCTTGATATTTGCCTTTCACCTTATAGACTATGAGTATATTTAAACAACATAGGATTGAACTAAGCATGGAACACACAGTAAGGCTCACAATTGGCTGACATCACAATTAAGAATTGGTCGCATTAGAGCATCAGGTATATTACAACACATGAATTGGTCTATTATAAGGATGCAGAACACAGTAGGGGATAAACTCAGGGAGAGTATTAGGTAATAAGAATTCAAACACACACATTAGGGTAAACATACTTAAGAGAGTCAAAAGGCATTCATACTGAACACATGTAATAGACAGATATTAGAGCTGGGAATTGTAGGCAAGTTCAAATATCATAAAAGAGTTCAGAGTCACAAAACAGCTTTAGAGCCAATAAGGTTGCAAACATAGATAGCATAGGAACATATTGATTCATAAAAGTCTCAGTAGCATAAATATACTGAATATGAACACAAATGAAAGAGGATGAACTACTAAGGTCAAAAAACTTACCAGCCATCAATTGACAAACAAATAAGCAGGTAGAACAGTCTCAGCGGCACTTCAAACGTTAATAGATAGCATCGTAACCCAAAATAATCTTAGTGCACTAGAGTTTCCAAGGGTTTAAGATTAACCCCCGGCAGTGCTCGCACTAAGAAAGGGTCAACTAGTCGAATTCTGATGGCCTTGGCTTTCAGCTGGCCAAGAGCCAAAGAGAACAATATAGAATGAGAGAATAAGAGAGTAATAGTGGTAAATTTCAGTGACCAAGCCCCCTAAATGGAATTAGGGGATGGGTTTATATAGTAGCAAAATTAAACACACAAACAAGGAAAAACAATAAATTTAAACATAAAAGGGAAAGAATAGCATGCAAAATCGATTAGAATCAATTTAAGAGGAATCAGGCAAACCCTAGTTTTAAATGAAGAACAAAAAATAGTAAAAATCTCACTAAATCGGACCCATAGGGCCTGGTAGTGAGTGTATCAGGTCAGAAACATGAAGATAATACATCATCGAAGTTGAACGAACACTAATGACTCAATTTCCATAAATAATTGAGTACCAAATAGTTGTAACATTTAAGAGATGGTAAGCGTCTCCGTGTGTGAAAGAAAGGAAAGGCATCATGGAAGATTTCCATGTGATTATCGGATTGAGACTGGGATTTGAGTGGGGGCGGCTAGGGTTTGTGATATTTTGCTAACAAATGCATATATTTAACCATTGTTGCCTCACATTCTAGTACTTTTGATCGTCTTTTGAATATTAATTATATTATTTTATGCTTAATATTATATTTTAACTGTGTAGGAATAAAGCGGTGTGAAGATAAAGAGATTTAGAACAAAATTGATAAAATACAGAAGAAAAAAAAACAATTAAATAAGAAAAGACAAAGGGGGGCACCCTTTGGTGTTTGTCCCCCCAAGTGCAAGACAAAAATGGGAGGAAATAGAATTCTTGAATTGGAATTGAAATCGTGGAAACGTTTCTGGTTTGTGCGCTAGGTCCAGCGCCTCGCACTGGCCTGGACCCTACGTTGCGGTATATTTTCTATTTCGCCCGGGACAAGATTATTTCCTTCCTACACGGTCCCAACTTGTATAAAAGGGGTCCTAAACATAATTTTGATGGAGAAAAAGTTTTGAAAAAAACTTTTGACCAAGGGAGAGCACAGAGCCGTCGTGGAGGCCGAGTTTCATCTTTTCTTCCGCCAAACTTAGTAATTTTTATGTTTCTCTGTATGATTAATTGTTTTGCTACTATGTCTATGTGGAGCTAAACTTCACATTCTTGGGTTGTGGTTCTTTCATGCCTTGTTATTTGGATATTGATTTTGCTTTCTTGATTTATCATGTTGGCTTATTTATTTAATCCTGCGCTTAATTATTTAATTGCTTTATCACCAATTGAATACTATTTACTAATCTAGAATTGAACTCGAACGTGGGAATTCTAGATTGCACATATGATTAAGTAGAGCAAGTTCTTGAACCTGGGCATCGGGGAATGGATTCGCTGTTAGGATAAACATATACCTAATTGACTTGCTTGGTTGACGTACAGTAATTATAAATGCGTTCTTGCTAGTTCTAACTCCATAGATATATAAGTGTTAGGTTAGCTTGAATAGGCGAATAAGAACTCGACGTATTCTTATGAGCAATATTAACCCTGTCAACCAATAAGCTAGATGAATTAGTTAGTCAATTTAATTGAAGAATACAATAGGAATGTTAGATAGACCATAACCCTGGATCGTTTTCATTACATTGATAACATAAAAATCTGTTCTTCCTTTGTTCAGAGTTGATTATTTATTTTCTTTTTAGTTTAATTACTTTAGCATCACTACTTTTGGGTTCAATTCTTGTTTCTATAATTGGAATAGCTTAATTTAGTTAATAGTTGATAACAAGCCCTTGTGGGTTAGACACTCTATCTTATCACTTTATTACTTGACGATCGCATATACTTGCGTTTGGATTTGGCCGCAACAAGTTTTTGGCGCCGTTGCCGGGGACTTAGAATTAGCTTATTTTCTAGATTAGACTTTTACTTTTATCTTTATAAGTTTTTTTTCCTTTTTGTAAATATTTTTATTTTTATAACAATTTGATCTTTCTCTTAGTGTGTTTCTAGTTCTCTCAACATGACATCTGGGGATGAAATATCTGGAGGTAAGGTTATTGATGAAGACGCTTGGTTGACGGAAGACTTTTATGGCCCGTATTTTGGGGCTTGTCATAACCTGAACTCTGGGAGGTCTTAATTTGAATATAGGAGGAAGGGTTGGTAGTGGGACGGATATTCATGATTATGGAAATATGCGGAACGACGTTATCTTCTAACAAAGTTGGTGAATGATTGGTCGAAGGAGAGAGTTGATCTTGCACAAGGAATTGACAAGTTTGGCTTGGCTTTGCACAACTTGGATGTAGATTTGAGTGCAAAGGTTGATGCATTCAACGCCAAACAATTTAATGATGAGTTGTGTGAAGCTGAAAAGAATCTTCTACACCAAATTGAGGAGCTAAAACAAGAAAACCAATCATTAAACCATATTTTCCTTGATGATACCAATGTTGAGAAGGGTGCTCTAGAGTCATGTGAGAGAGTAGATAACATAACTTCTGCAGACTCTAGTATATGTAAATATGGGGATGTAAATAGTAGTACAATTCATGAGTTAGGGTGCATTAGACCTCATTCCAATCTCTTTTCCACATTATGTTTTGATGGTAAGATAGTAATCGAGCCATCTGAGCCTATGAGGGAGTCAAAGAGTGAGGATGAGAGTGCCTATATTCTTGAATTTGTCATGCCAAAAGCAAAAATTATAGTCCTCATCTAAAGGCCGAGAAGTGTAGAGTGAAAAATTTATTACTTGGCTTGGTTGTCTTTGTAGCCCCACCAAAGGAGCATAGCCACAGACTGGATGCCCTGTTAGGGGTACAATTCATAAGTTCAAGGTGGATGCAAAAAGTGGTTCACGTCGTGTCGCGACGTTAAATTAGGCGTTTGTTCGGAGGCAACCCACCTTTACTGCTTTCTTANTGTCCTCGTCTAAAGGCCGAGAAGTGTAGAGTGAAAAATTTATTACTTGGCTTGGTTGTCTTTGTAGCCCCACCAAAGGAGCATAGCCACAGACTGGATGCCCTGTTAGGGGTACAATTCATAAGTTCAACGTGGATGCAAAAAGTGGTTCACGTCGTGTCGCGACGTTAAATTAGGCGTTTGTTGGGAGGCAACCCGCCTTTACTGCTTTCTTATATTTTTGTTTATTTTTGGTTTATTTTATTTATTATTATTTTTGTAGTGTTGTTTTATTTTGTAGGATTATGAGCATAGGAAGAAAGCCATAGGAAGTATGCAAAAGCAAGCCAGATTATTGGAACTAGTGTGAGGTGCCAGCACAAAGGACCATCCGTGGGAGAAGTCCGAGTACCCCGTGAGTTGCTAGTGCTTCTGTCACGATGTGAAATTTTCACCTTCGGGGCCATGATGGCGCCTAACATTTCACTTGGTAGGCAAGCCGACGTTAGAGGATCTTCAAGCCAATTTTTAATCAATTCAATTAATTAAAACCAATTAAGCCGAAAAGAAACTAAAATGGAATACAAATGACATACAACCAATAATATCTAAGCACAACCCAGATTTGGAGTCACAAGTTCACGAGCTTCTAGAATCTGTACAAAATAGGGTTTGAAATAAAAACAACTGAATTGAATGTAAAAAATAGTAAATAGGGGAAATGGAAGAGGACTTCAAGGTCTGCGGATGCCAACATGTCTACCTTCAGTCTTCGAATGCCAATCTGAGCTGATACGCCTCACGGACAGCTGGGACCAATACCAAAATATGCACAAGATTGCAGAGTGTAGTATAAGTACAACCGATCCAATATACTCCGTAAGTGTCGAGCCTAACCTCGACGAGGTACTGACGAGGCTATAACAGGACAACCACGTAAATAAACCTATACAGACGAAACGATATGTCTAACATAACAACAAATAAGGAATTAACAAGTACTATTGGGAGGGAACATGCGAAAGGGGTACAAGATATGATAACTACAATAGGGAATGATAATAAGAAACAGTCAATAAACCTTCAACCAACAAAATGAACAAACATAATGTATAAAACTGCACGGCGTAACCCTTCGTACTTTTACTCTCAGCCTCGCCATGAAACAGTAATAATGGCACGACATCACCCTTCATACTTTTACTCTCAATCTAACCATAAGATGATAAATACGGCACGACATCACCTTTCATGCTTTTACTCTCAATTTCATAATGAATAATAGATATGCCAGGGCATTACCCTTCATGCATTAACTCCCAAATATGACACGGCATCACCCTTCGTGCATTAACACTCCAATACGGCACGACATCACTCTTCGTGCATTAACACTCTCCCTTACCATGTTACAATGGACATATAATAACAGAGAGATAGAATAAGCAAGAATCAAGTCTTATGTCAACAATGGTTCCACAACACCAATCTCTTCTTCAAAAACAAAATTCAATTATCATAGATAGCCCATAAATGCGAAAATAATGATCAATTTAGTAATTAACTAGTCTAAGCATGGATATCATGATCAAAGAAATAAATAAATGACAAGAAACAAGTCCTACCCGCATTCTTTGACCCAACAACAACACATAAGTACTAGTCACCTCACATATACGTTGAACCCAACATTTAAACAAGTAGCACATAGCAAACAAGTCATAATCCCTCAAGTCAAGATTAACCATGACACTTACCTCGCTCCCAAAGATCAACTCAAAGTTCAACCACAACTTTGCCTTTCAAACAAGCCTCCGAACCAACCAAATCTAGCAAATTATCAACCAAACGATTCAAAATAAGCCTTAAGAACTACCCAGGAATGAAAAAGGTTCAATTTAGATCATTATTGAAAAAGTCAACAAAAGTCAACTCCGGGGCCCGCTTGGTCCAAACCCGAAATTCTGAATAATCTTGACCTTATCCAAGGTATCCTGTACCAAATTTGTACCCAACAACCGAGCCTCCCTCGGCTCGAACCATCCAACTAGTGATCGGCACCGCCTCCCGTATAATGTCTCATAGGGTGCCATCTGAATGCTCGACTGGTAGCTGTTGTTGTAGGCAAACTCCGCAAGTGGCAAGAACTGATCCCAAGAACCCCCGAAATCTATAACACAAGCGCTGGGCATATCCTCCAATATCTGAATAGTGCGCTCAGACTGTCCGTTCGTCTGAGGATGAAATATTATGCTCAGCTCAACTTGCGTGCACGTTGTACCGCTCTCCATAAGTGTGAGGTGAACTGCATACCTCGATCAGAAATGATAGACAAGGGCACACCATGAAGACAGACGATCTTGCAGATGTAAATCTCAGCCAACCACTCTGACGAATAGGTAACTGCCACCTGAATGAAATGTGCTGACTTGGTCAGCTTGTCCACTATAGCCCATACCGCATCGAACTTCCTCTAAGTCTGTGGAAGTCCAACAACAAAATCCATAGAGATACGCTCCCACTTCCACTTAGGAATCTCTAACTTCTGAAGCAACCCACCAGGTCTCAGATGCTCACACTTAACTTGCTGACAATTTAAACACCTAGCTACATAAGTAACTATGTCCTTCTTTATTTTCCTCCACCAATAATTTTGCTGCAAATCTTGATACATTTTGGCGGCACCTTGATGAATAGAATGCCAGGAACTGTGGGCCTCCTCAAGAATCAACTCATGAAGTCCATCTACATTAGGCACACAAATACGACCCTGCATCCTCAAAACTCCATCATCTCCAACCGTAACATGTTTGGCACCACTGTGCCGCACTGTGTCCCTAAGGACAAGCAAATGAGGGTCATCATACTGCAGCTCCCTGATGCGCTCAAACAAAGAAGACCGAGCGACTGTACAAGCTAGAACACGACTAGGCTCTGAAACATCCAACCTCACGAACCGATTGGCGAAAGCCTGAACATCTAATGCAAGCGGTCCCTTACCGACTGGAATGTGCACAAGGCTGCCCATACTCGCAGGCTTTCTACTCAAGGCGTAGGCCACCACATTGGCCTTCCCGGGGTGATAAAAGATGGTGATATCATAGTCTTTCAATAGCTCCAACCACTTCCTCTGCCTCAAATTGAGATCCTTTTGTTTGAACAAATACTGTAGACTCCGATGATCCGTGAAAACCTTGTACGACACGCCGTAAAGGTAATGCCTCCAGATCTTCAGCACATGAACAACGGCTACCGGCTCTAGATCGTGAACATGGAAATTCTTCTCATGGACCTTCAACTGCCGCGACGCATATACGATCACCCTGCCATCCTGCATCAATGGTGCTCCAAGCCCAACCCGAGATGCATCACAATATACCGTATAAGATCATAAACCTATGGGCAACACCAACACTGGCGTTGTAGTCAAAGGAGTCTTGAGCTTCTGGAAGCTCGCCTCACACCCGTCTGACCACCTGAATGAGGCACCCTTCTGGGCCAATCTCGTAAATAGGGCTGCTATAGACAAAAACCCCTCCACCAACCAATGGTAATAACCCGCCAAACCCAAGAAACACTGGATCTCCGTAGTTGAAGTGGGTCTAGGCCAGTTCTGAACTGCCTCAATCTTCTTAGAATCTACCTGAATACCCTCTGCCGATACTACGTGCCCCAAGAAAGAGACCAAATCCAACCAAAACTCGCACTTTGAAAACTTGGCATACAACTGGCTATCCATCAGAGTCTGAAGTACAATCCGAAGATGCTGTCCGCGCTCCTCTCGACTGCAAGAGTAAATAAAGATATCATCAATAAACACAATCACAAAAGAATCCAGATAGGGCTTGAACACCCGATTCATCAAATCCATAAATGTTGTTGGGGCATTTGTCAGCCCAAATGACATCACTAGAAACACATAATGCCCATATCGATTCTGAAAAGCTGTCTTAGGTACATCGGATACCCTAATCCTCAACTGATGGTAGCCATACCTCAAATCAATCTTCAAAAACACCTTGGCACCCTGAAGCTGATCAAATAAGTCATCAATCC
>AWOL01S0001554.1:0-40840 GCA_000715115.1 Nicotiana otophora
TATATATATATATATATATATATATATATATATATATATATATATATATATATATATAAAACTAGGGTTAAGTAAGAAACATGAATGTTCAAATTAAGGCATGGCGCAGCTATTGATTTGCACCCGAAGCGGAAATGTATTTTACGCATTGGACAGACACAGAAAACATCGGAATAGTTACCTATAATAACGCATAGGCTAATAAAAGTTGATGAAAGAGGGATCCGGCTTCCCTCCATTTCTCTTCTCTCCATTTTCCCCAAGTTCTAGCTTAGATTAGGGACACAAGGCATAAGTTAGAACTAATGGCTTGATTAAAGCAATGCCCTAACTATGGTTTAAATAATTAATAACTTGTCCATAAATATATTAAAAACTTTTCTCTTTCTGGTAGAAGTTATTAGTGTATTTTTCTTCTCTTTTTTTTTTGTTGGAATCAAAGTTAAAAACAATCCCTGTATTTTTGTTCCTTCATGGAATTGGAGTCCAAGTAAAAAACAAACATTATAACGTATCTATTCATTCCATTTACTTTTGAATATGAACTATTAAACATCTAATATTATATTTTAACTCATTTCCTACTCCGACTAGACAAAATCACTTATTACATCGTCTACAAAGAGGTTTTAATAATTTGAAGCAATTTGACGTTTTGTTTTTTATTTGGACTCCACAAAAAAAATTACCCCGCATCACTTTAATTGTAATAAAGAAAATTACAGTGAAGATTCTATAGGGAATACGGAAAAATTATTTTGGCGCGAAGAGGGAGAAAACAGACGAAATAAATGGGAGAAATAATCGGGTAAACTGGTAAGGAAGCAAATTGATACTGCGTAGGAAAAGAAAAAGTAGTAAGAGAGAGAGAAGTTTTAAATATATTTATGGACAAGTTATTAATTATATAAATCGTAGTTTAGGCCTTGCTTTAGTCAATTAAATCTTAGCCATTAATTTTAACCTATGTCATATGTCATTAATCTAAGTTAGAACTTGGAAAAAATGTAAAGCTGTCGGATTCATGAAGGACATACGGTAAAAATAGTACGGGCTAGTCAATTTTCGGACTAGTCATTCAAAAATAGCATGCGTTTGTCAAGTCATTGAAAAATAGTCACTATTTTGCTGCAATAGAGACCGGTCCAGCATAATATACTGGAGTTCGGTGCACCTGTGTATGAACTTCCAGCATATTATGCTGGAACTCCAACAAGCGGAAAGTTCCAGCATAATATACTGGAGATTCGAGCACCTGTGTATGAACTTCCAACATAATATACTGGACCGGTATACTTTGCTGAATTATACTGGAGTTCCAGTATATTATACTGGAATTTCAGTATATTATGCTGGAGTATTTTCCGGATTTTGAACAGTGTTTTCGTTCAGATTTATCTTTACATGATAAATGGCTAAATTTCGATTAATTTTGAAACTGTGGCTATTTTTGATTGACCACTTGTAAATCTAGCTATTTTTAAATTTTTCCGGGAGATAAGTGGATTACCAAATTAGCAGAGGCCCTTATTTTCGTACAAGAGTTGATCTGCCACAAACTCTTCTCTTTTATTTGTATATTTTGAACAACTACTCATATAGTTTCCAACTTTGAAACCTTAATTTCCAATTTTGTTGGTTTTTCTTTTATAAGCCTTTAACCAAGTTAGGGCCAAGGTCAACAAACTAATATGGACATTAGGATTATGAGTCGTGACCCATTAAATGCTATTTCATGTCGTAACCTCACAGAGCCTGAAACAATGGCTGCAGGGACTTCCTTTTTCCTTTTTTGTGTCAGCCAAACTGTCCTTTGCTCTGCTCTTCCAAGTATTACCTCCACATACCTGATAATATCCTGGGGACTTGCCACGTGTACGGCCAGATGTCTGCCACTTGATTCCTATCTAGTTCCTAGTTTGGTCCCCCTTTTGGCTTATCTTCTACTACTCCTCGTATTAGATTTATTAGGAATTAAGCTTATCAATGTAGTGTAGTATTAGTCTTATTAATGGTTTAAAAAATAGTTCAGTGCACAAAACATCTCGTGTTCACTAGGAAAGTCGAATCTTAAGGAGGTACGACGTAGACATGATATGTGATATAAACAACCTACCTTGATTCATACATTAATGACTAACTTCACGACTCGAAGCCATGATTTATGTATAGATTATACAGAATAACTATACCGTTACTCCCATTCATAACCATTGGGTAAGATTAATCCGGTTAAATTACATTGACACTGTAAAAATTCTTGTATTGCTACCGAGTATGTCCGAATCCTATTTTCTATTGATATGGCTGTAATATGACTACATAGATAATAAGAATTTATATAATCAGACATAAACTTTCTTGAAATTGAGGCGTTTGTTATTGGTTTTAAGGCAATAATGTGACTTACCAGTGAGGAAGCCACAAAGGTTAACTGCATGCTCCATTCCTCTTTTAGTTCTTAACTGCTACGATCAAATGGGTTCATGTGATTGGAGACTCGAGATCAACGGTCTTTTAGTGATTTTGATGTTTTGTACTTGAATACCAGACAAAAGGGCTGATTTGTGTAGTGTCAATTTTTGCGTGCATTGAATTATAGAAGGACCTGATTCTTCTATGCGTTCCTTAATCTACTGTTGCGGAATAAATAATGCAGAAAGTAAATAACACAAGTATTTTTACGTGAAAAATACCCGGCTCAAAAGGTAAAAAAATCACGACCTACTTTCCAATAGGATTTGTTTTCAAAACTTCACTACAACTCGCCAAACAACAATGTTTATAAAACTCTTGTAAACCTGAAGATTACCTCTAACCCTTATAGCAACCAGCCACAGGCTATTGCGACTGCTTCAAGTTAACTCTAATTTGAACAATACAACTTAAGTACCTAATACAATTTGCTTCTAGGAAAGCTGAAAGGTATAATTCAAAATGCCTACTATACTTTGAACTAGAAATAAAGACAGACACATAAAACTCTTTGTGGAACTGGTTCTTCAATCTGATTCGTGTAGCTTCAGGATCACACTCTTGAATCTCAGAGGAATTGTCCACAAAATGCCTTGCTATTTTGATCTCAATTCGTGATTTCACTTCTGTATGTGTGTGATCACCTGTAAAAGAGCATACAACTGATATTTATAGAGTTAGTAAAATAAGGATTAACTAGAGTTCTAATGCTTTACTCTTCTTTGGTGGAAGAGTTCTAGTCAACTTCAACTTCTAACTCTCCCCTTATCTTGGATAGAGTTCTCTTCAACTAAGGAGTCTTGCTCCTTATCAAATATGCAACCTTTTCGTTCAGGAATTATCAGAAATAATCACTTATACTTATCCCTTGCACGTGCATGCCTTTTGCTTGAATTTGATCGTGACCTGTGTACACCGTCTATGGACATGGTTCATGTATGTGTTCCTTTGTCAATCATCAAAATCAAAACTGCTCAGGTCAAAAAAAATTTCCTTTTTGATGATGACAAATTTTGTGCTTTTCAGAAGCATGGAACATGTTTCAACTTAGCTCAACATCAAACACAATGTCAGAATATTTTCCATTTAAAGCCACAAATCATCAAGGACTAGGTTTATTAGGTTATAAACATTACAGTCCAAAGCAAAAGCACATCTTATCTTTCCCCTTTTGACATCATCGAAAAGTTGCATAATTAAGTTAAGTAACCAGATTTTAACAGATATTACTCTTGGCCAATGGAGATACTTCAAATGCAATCATGAATTCAATTTTCTCTTTATCAATCTAAGGATATTAGCCATCTAAGTGTTATGAGCCTAATTTCCCACCTTAGGATGTCATGATGGCATATAGTCTCTAGACTAGGTAAGCCTAACATTTAATGATAGCTTAATAGAAATAACCAAACTGGGATACTAAAATAAAACCGATAAGCTCATATTAATTCTCAAAATAGAACATCAACAACATAATTCCCAAAACTGATGGAACTGAGTCATAAGCTCTACATAATATTCTAAAAACTTCTACTACAACACTGTCTGATAAAGGAAATAACAGTAATGAGATGATAACGGAAGGTGACTCCGAGACCGGTGAACGTCGAGCAGGTATACCTTGAAAACTCCGGAAAGGATCTAATCAATCAATCACTAATGTCCAACACAGGTAGACGTATGATGGTAGGCTAGGTGTTAGTACTTTATACTTATTTCGTGTGTTATGTGGTGTAGGACGTGATTTTGAGTGAAGAAGCAAGCTTGGATATAAAATGGATAATTTGAAGCTTCGAAGTCTGAGTAGAAGCCCAAGAAATAAATCCGAATCACGTTCGGGGGTCAAGGACCAAGTCTGGATGTCAAAAAATTAGAGAAAAGATTACTCTGAGAAAAATGCACTACCACTCCGCGGGGCGCAAGGTGATAGTGCAATTTTTCTGCAGAGTGTAAAAACCAGCCCTCTGAAGTTCTCCACTCGCGCGGCGCATGGGGCAACGCGCCCTACGTCGCGCATGTGTATTTTTGTTAGAGTACTTTCCCGTTTTACCTTGGAATGGGCAGTTCCGCATGGACCCGTTCCTATATGGTATAAATACACGAAAACACGATTTTGAGGGGACTTTTGACCTACGGAAAATTGGAGGAGCATTGGATACTCTAAGGCACAAGTATTCATCATTCTTTCCTCGACTCGACACCCAAGTTTGTATTAAATTCATGTTTTTCTTATTCTTTAACTCTATTTGTGATGACTTTTTCCATGATTATGCAGTAGTTTACTTGAGGTTTGACGAATATGGTTTTCGATTGATATTTGTGGATTTTAACTCAAGTTCTTTGCATGAATTCGTTTATGAAACTTTGAATTGATTGTAATTTTGTTCACCAAATTATTTAATCGAAAGAGAGATATTTTGGGTCATTATCATTACATTATCTTGTTTGGTTTAATTTAGTGATTCTTCTAAGTAATCAAAAGAGCTTGTTAAATTGTTGATTAAATCGAGTTAGAAGAATATTCGAGAGACGTTTTCCTAAAGACTAGTCTATTAATTTGTTCTTACATATTTTCATAGTGCTTTATATCAGTTCAGCTCGTAGAGTTAAGATTTAATCCAGAGAGGAGTCTTGACTACACGTTTGAACTAATCATAGAGTGAATTCGTGAGAATCATTAGAACACTAGAGTGAATTGAACTAGAGTTAGATCCCGAATAGATATATTGCACCTATCCTGTCACGACCCTTATTTCTCCCACTGATATTTCTGTGTTGCTTAGTTCTTGTTCTCCGTGATCAATTGTTCATTGCTTTAATTATTTTAGTTCAAAACCACTCAAATCAAATGTTGATCATCCTGAATAACGTTGAACCACAAGTTATTTGAACATTGTTTAAAGCCAATCCCTGTGGCGACGATAATTATATTATACTATCTTTGACTAGCGAGCATCAATTTTGTATTGTGTTTTGCGCTTGTTAAATGTGGCGTCGTTGCTGGGGATTGGCAATCAATAGTGTTCAAAATAGCTTTTGGTGCTAATTCAGGAACCAATTTTATTTTATTCCTCATAATTTATTTCTTTCATGTGCAGGCAACAGGTTAACCTCTCTGGTGTATGACTCGATCTTCTTCAAAAGAATTGATTCCATACAATCCAAAGGTAGAAAAGCATCTGCGACAGTTGAGGAATGAGAAAGATCTCACCGGAATATTCTCATCACAACCTTCAACCTAAGAACACATGGCTAAGAATGGTGATGATGGGGTAGACTTAGCTGCAAGAGAGGCAGCACAACATAGAGAACAAGCTGCACGAGTAGCAGCTGAAGCAGCCCTTAGAGCTGCTGAGGAGTTTGTCGAAAAGGATGGGCGTCAAAGATTCAATCTAAACCAATCCCTGGTTGAAGACCAGTTTGAAAATGTGTCTCCAGGCCTAGAAGATCATTTGGTGACTATGCTAGGCCGGTCTCTAATCAGGGACTGTCAAGTGTCAGACCTCCACCCGTAGCAAATAATAATTTTGAGTTGAAGCAAGGCTTGCTTCAAACCATCCAGAATAACTGTGTCTTTAGAGGGAAAGTGAATGAAGATCCTAACACTAACTTGATGGACTTTGAGGAAATTATGAACACCTTCCAATACAACGGAGTATCTAAAGATGTAGTCTACTTAATGGCATTCCCCTTTTCACTGAATGATGATGCAAAGCACTGACTTTGAAGCTTACCAACTGGGTCGATCAGGACATAGGAAGATATGACTAAAAAGTTCCTTGATAAGTACTTCTCAGCTGCAAAAATAGTGAAATTCAAAAGGGAAATCCACAACTTCTGCTAGAAGGACGCTGAAACGGTCTTCGAAGCTTGGGAAGGATTCAAGGAGATAGTGAGAAAGTGTCAGCATAATGGAATTGAATTGTGGATGAAACTCCAAGACTTTTGGGATGGATTGATACCCTCCTCACGACTAACTCTGAGTACTGCAGTTGGAGGTTCTTTAATGAAGAAGACTCCTAGACCAATGGCCCGATGAGCATAATAATAGAAGAAACTCAGCCGGGGTTCACCAGGTAGACTCTCACATATCAGTGCAAGCCAGCTAGACACCATGGCCAGTGAAATAAGAAAGTTAACCTTAGCCAAGGTCCAGATCTAATCATCCTCGATTTGTGATTTTTGTGGAATGGGTCACCCAAAGCATGAGTGTCTAGCCTCGACTACAGATGAAGTGGTAAATACTATGGGAAGCTTTAACAGAGGCAACTACCAAAGTGATAATAATTTTAACTCCATGGGACAGAGGCACCCAAGTGTTTCTTGGAGTTCACTGATCCACGCCCAATCCACACTCAACAGTGAGTGGAAACAGTCGTTGGAAGAATAGACCCAACAATAAATCGGGATCGATTTCCTCAGGGAGCTAAATATGAGCGTAGATGAAATAACTCAATTACAATTCCAAACAAGGGTTTTTTGTAATTTACTTATATAATTGACACTAACAATCATTAACTATAGAAAGGAAACTAGAAAATGAGTAATTGTTTTTTGTTGTTTTTCAAATGGGTAAAAAGCATAGGGATGTGACCTTCACCTAGGTGTTATCATAATGGGTAAATTATGCTAATACTTATTTTAGTGATTGAGGTGTATTATAGCCCTCAACTCTAAATTTTCCACTCAATACCTCTCGGTCATAGAGTGATTTTGCCCAAATTGGCTTTCTCAAGCCCAATTAGGTATCAATTCAAATAGTTGATGTGATCTCAAGTCAGATTTTCCCTATATCTAGTTCGAACCCTTTAATTAGGCTAGTAAAAACCTTAACTAGCCCAATTTCTTGTTAGCTAAGTTTTCTTGGATCAAGTCCCTCTTTCTCAAGTAAGAACCAAGTCAAAAAGGCCTAAATCAATGTTTGCTACCACTAATTCTAGAAATTATGCATGGACAAGGCTAAATAGTAAACACCCAATTATAAATAAGTATTAGATTAATTACCCATAAGGTTTATACACTAGGGTTGGGTCCCAACCCTAAAAAATATCTAGCTACTCATAATAGAAATTGAAGAAAAGAAAGAAGAAGCACTAAATAAAGCCATAATAAAAGATTAAAATGATAAAATAATGTGTGTTCACCCCAAATTGGTCACAAATTACCAAAAGTAGTAAACTATAACGGCTACAACTCAAAAAACATATAAAACCTGCACTAAAAAGTGTTTTTGTTAATTTATAGTGGCTCAATATTCGCTGACAAAAATGCTCTTCGGGAGGTTCTGCGGCCGCACAATACCATGTGCAGTCCGCACTTTTCTTGGTTCTATAGGTGAAGGATTTCTGCAGCCGCACAATTTGGTCGGCGACTGCACTTCAGCTTTTGCAGCCGTACTTTTCCTTCTGCGGATGCACTTTTGGCAACGCTTCACACTTGGTCGTTTTGCACACTCTCTGAACTTTTTGAATTCTTGTCAGTGCAACCATGTTTTATGACCGCACAAATTGTGTGGGTCCGCACTTTCTTCAATCATCATATGAGCTTCAGCACTAGATATGCAGCCGTAGAGATAATTCTGTGGTCCGCGCTTTCTTATGCGGCCGTAGAATTACTTCTGCGGACCGCACTTTTAGCCTGCTGCCCTCCTTATTGCCTTATGAGCCGGAACACTCCTTTTTGAGTTATATCTCTTCATTAAGGTTCTAATCTCCAACATTCTTGCAATTTACTCAATTTCATTAGTTTTGGGAACAAAAATTAACACTTTCGGACTAAAACTAAAGCAAGAAGGTGCTAATAAGTGGTTAAAATCCACACTTATCAATTTTCCCAAACTTAATTCTTTGCTTGTCCTCAAGAAAATAGATTAGTTCCCACCTCCTCAGAGTGAAAGGTCATTTCAGAGAGTCAATGATAAGTCGTTCATACTTAGTTGGGTTCAACAATTACACACAATACTCATGCATTTTCAACAAGGTAACAAATCACATATAATGCACATATAGTTCTAATGTGACATTTGAGTTTCAAGAATTGACTTTACTTATCAAGGACTCTTACTCTATCATGTAGATCATGGTGGACTCCAAACTCTTTCTCATTTACCTTCCATTTGCCAAGCTCACTTCAAGAGTTAGCACTCAATTTTTAGATCAATGAAAGGTTCACTCTTCTTTCACAAAAGAATGTCACAAGTAAGGCTTTAAGTACCATAGGCTTTCCCCTCATGTAGATCACCGCTAATGTAAGTTTACTCGGTTCAAAATCAAGTATGACTTCTTTCGGGTTGTAATGAAGGCTTTTGGATTGGGGTAGGATACCATATGGGTTAAGTGGTTACACCCTTGCTTAAGCACTCCACATTTTCATTTCTTGGCTCACATTTACTAACTCTTAGAGGTATTTCCTTTTTTCTTAGGGACTGGAGAGACTTTACCTCTCTCTTTCTTGTTCATTTCATTCTTTTTCTCCCTTGATGCTCATTCTAGAGATAGTTTCCTCTTTTTGATTTCATCAACCCTCCTTTTTATCTCCTTTTTTTGTATTTTCTTTTTGTTTTTTTCTTTTATCGCCTTCTCTTTTCATGGAAATCATTTCTTTACTCTTTTTGGTGCCTTGATACCTCTTTCACATTCTTCAACTCCCCCCAAACTTATGCCTTATGCCACTTATTTCATAAGAGTGTTAAGGAAGGTGCGGGTGCCAAGAAAGGATTACAATAAAATGGATAAAGGCTTGTAGCATGGTTACCAAGTAAGAAAGGATAAAAGATCAAAGGGGATTGACTAGGGATAACAACATTGGTTGGCAATTGAAAGCCCAAACGGACCAAGCAAAGCCTACAATCATCTTCCAAACCAAGCAAACTTAGGATTTCGCCTTGAAGAACATTCGGGGCAATTTCTAGACCATTCATACAAATACTTAGACTAGCAACGAAAAATCACCTCACCCCTCATGTAACTAGACCGTAAAAGAGGATAGAGTCTAGAGCCTACAACAATCACAATCAAGTTAAAGATCACTATGGTCCAATAAACCACTCAATGACCATCAAAGTCAACTCAAGAGTCTCAAAGCCACTAACTAGATCTATTTTCTTTCGAATTCCTTGTTTCAAACTATAAACACGCAATTAAGTGTGTTGGTGCCAAATGAAGCATGAATAACTCTTTTTAGAGAATGACTTAATTAGGGATTTTATTCATTACTACTACTATTATTATTACCTAAACACAAAAACAGACGCATTCCCTTAAGAAGGTTATCACAACATCCATCCTAGGGAAGAGTCACCCGATTCAAACAAAATATGACCTCTGGAAAGAACCGTGCCATTAATAAAACTAAGGCTTATTGTCTATACTACTACAAAAAATATGAAAGCTACTAACATAAAAATAAGCTACCAACAAAATAAAAATCAAAGTAAACAATTAAAGAAGCTAATGAAAGCAATAACTAACTAAATATAGATAAACTAAAAAGAAACAAAATTATCTAATTATTATAGTCCAAATGTATCTAAATGTGCCAAATGTATCAAATAAAATCCACCCCCCGAATAAAGGTAATCATTGTCCCCAATGCTTAAATAATAAGAGTGAAAAGAGAGAGAATGAAGAAACTTCCTAAGCATCCTTGGACATCTCAGTGTCCCCAGCAGCATCAACTCCCGTTGGCTCGGACAACTATATCTCATCTTCATCATATCTGGGAGTGTCGTGTGTGGCAAACATCACACGTACTGCGTCAACAAGGCATGGCTCCTCAAACTGGCCAGCTTGTGCAACCTGCGTAGATGGATTTGAGGCGGACTGGTCTGGGTCAAGTAGCATGTCAAATGGTATATCCCCAACTGTCGATAGTCGGGTCACCTCCTTCCTAAGATTATCTACTGACTTCTTGCTGGCCTGGGACTTTTTCATCTTCTTCACTTCTTTGGTCAAGTCCTCAATAACTGAACTATGCTATACCAGAATGTCTATAATCATCTTCTGGTTGTCCAAAATCTTGCGCAGCTGCGGTGCCTGTGTGGATGACTGCCCTACAACAATATTGGATATCTCAGACATCTTTGAAGTAGCTTCTTGCATCTAGTTGTTGAGACTCGCCATTTCCTGGGAGACTTGCAGAGCAAAAAGTGGGCCTGTAGGCATGGGCACCGGCCTCAGAACTGGAGTAGGGGCTGCCCTAGGAGCTGTGGTAGTAGCTGTGTACGGAGCTGAAGACAATGACAGAGGCATAGCAGCTGTACTAGTAGAGGGCTCAACTGATGTAGATGGAATATCAGCTGTGTCGGAAACTACCACTGCTAGCTCATCAAACTGGCCTGTAGTAGTAGAAGGCTGAGCGCTCTTCTTTGGGTTGGTCGGATCCTGTAACGAGTACCACTCAAACGACTTCTTTAGATTCACCTTTGTATCAAATGGCTTTGGCTCTACCTTTGCATCAGTAAGGTACTCTGTGATAGTGCTGGTGTAGGGGTAAGCCTTGTTTGTATGCTGCTCTACCAGTGAGATGTTGGCCGACATCACGACACCCATATTGATCGGGTACCCGGCCATGATAGAAGCAACTAGAACTGCATGTGGAGTAGGCAAGTTGTTCTCATTCTGGCACGGGTCAAGCCTGATACACACAAAGGTCTGCCAACCTTTTGCCTCAAAGATCAATATACTCCGCTGAATGGGTACCCTAGCAGTGATCCATGGTGGAGGTGGTCCCGGTGGTGCTAAGACCTCAGCTAGCCACGACCGGACCTCTTCTTTCAAGGCCAACTTCTCGAGGTACTCCTTTGGATCCTAGTCCTTACAACTCAAGTACGCGTTCAGCGTGTGCTAATCAAACCTCACCTTGCCTTTACCAGTTACCAAACTCAGCCAACTGCAGACTACACAAATTCAAGTGCGGCCGCAGAATTTAAAAATTTACGAGCAGTCTGTGTTTTTACTAAAATTTTTGCAATTACTTGTTCAAATATGTATGGCAACATGGTATACACATAAAATTCAACTAACCCAACCCATTTGAGCATGTATTAACAACTACCCAGTACAAATCTACCTTGTATGGACACATGGATAAACTCTAATAACAGATGGCCTAAAAAGAAACTAAAATTTCAAAACTTAAACTAACATAAAGATTAACATAAAGTGAAGCATACCAGATGAAGTGAGTGCACTAGGTGTGTAAGCACAGGTAGGTGTGTGTGGCTGACAATGAAAATCTCTCAGTAAAGCTTGTAGAGCAATAGTGAATCTCATTAAAGTGAAAAGTGTAAAATGTGGCCAAAAGTCCTATTTATACTTAGAGTGAATGAGGGGGAAAAGGGCTGAGTGCGGCCGCACAATTCTAAGTGTTGTCCACACTCCTTCACCTAGGCTGCAATGATCTGTACCAATTGTGCGGTCCGTAAAATTTTGAGTGCGACTGCACAATTCCTCTTACGGTCGTAGAATAGCTCCACACTGACAACCTCAAACTTAAGAGAGTTTGCATTTTGACACTTTGTCGAGCTTCCAATTGTGCGGTCTACATGTGAAATGTGCGGCCATACAAGCTCATCTATTGTGTCACATTTAATTCCGCGGCTACACTATTGGAATGTGCGGTCCGCATTTCCTTCAACACTTAGCTATTTTTATGTCCACCCTTCTTGCATGTAATACTCAACCATGTATCACACTTCAAATCATGTTAGAAACAACAAATAACACCTAACTACAAAAGAAAAAGGAAAAGAACATGGGTTGCCTCCCAAGAAGTGCCTGATTTAATGTCGCGGCACGACGCGACAAGTTTTCCCGAACACTAACCGGTATGAAGACATTCCGATAGGTATCTTGTAAGCCGTCTGATATGCCCATAACGCATCATCAAGATTCTTGGACCAATTCGTCCGATAAGCATTCAACGTTTAGACAAAATACCCTTTGTCTCCCGGTTGAAGACTTTCACTTGCCCACAAGCTTGTGGGTGATAGGGAGTCGTGACCTTGTGAGTAACACCATACTTGCTAAGTAAAGTGTCAAAAGCTTTGTTGCAAAAGTGTGACCCCCCATCGCTTATGATTGCATGTGGAGTACCAAATCTTGTAAAGATATTCTTCTTCAAGAAAACCACTACACTTCTCGCTTCATTGTTGGGTAAGGTGATGACCTCAACCAATTTGGACATATAATCCACTGCGACCAAGATTTAAGTATTTCCACAAGAACTCATAAAAGGTCCCATAAAGTCAATGCCCCAAATATCTAAAATATCAATCTCCATGATGGCTATGAGAGGCATCTCATTTTTCTTTGAGATTTCACCGGCCTGTTGACATTCATCATATCTTTTCACTAAATAACTTGCATCCTTTTAAAGAGCAGGCCAATAGAAACCACAACTAAGAACTTTAGCTGTCGTTCTTGCCCCACCATGATGACCACCATATGGTGAAGAATGATAAGCCCCAAGAATATCGCCTTGCTCTTCCTCCGGTATACACCTTCTAATCATCCCGTCTGTACAAATCCGAAAAATTATGGTTCATCCCAATAATAATATTGAAAATCTCTCTTGAGCTTCCTTTGGTTTGAAGAGAACACATCCAGAATGATTCCACTCACAAGAAAATTTGCCAAGTCCGCAAACCATGACACCTCTTTCATTGAAATTACCTAAAGTTGCTCATCGGGGAAGAATTCATTGATTTCAAGGCCATCAAGCGCCCCCCTCCTTCTCCAAACAAGACAAGTGGTCCGCCACTTGGTTTTAACTACCTTTCCTATCTTGGATATCAATATCAAATTCTTGCAACAGGAGTACCCATCTTATCAACCGGGCATAAGAATCCTTTTTTCTCATAATACAGCGAAGCGCCGCATGATTCGTGTGAACAATAACTTTGGCATCCATCAAGTACGAGCGAAACTTCTCAATTGCAAACACAATAGCAATGAGCTCTTTCAACGTGATAGTATAATTGACTTGTGCACTATTAAATGGTCTTACTAGCATATTAAACCGGATGAAAAACTTTATCGATACGTTACCCCAAAACAGCCCCAACCGCTACGTCACTTGCATCACACATGAGTCCAAAAGGAAAACTCCAATTTGGAGCGGTAATGATAGAAGTAGTTGTCAACTTGAGAGCTTCAATAGTTCAAAATTCCTCATACAATCATCATTGAAATTGAACTTGGAATCCTTCTCAAGGAGCTTACACAATAGGTTCACCACTTTAGAGAAGTCATTGATAAAGCGCCGGTAGAAAGCCACTTGGCCTAGGAAACTCCGCACACCCTTCACCGAAGTTGGGGGTGGAAGCTTAGAAATTACCTCAATCTCCGCCTTGTCAATTTCAATTTCATTCCTTGAGATTTTATGGCCAAGGACAATACCTTCCTCAACCATGAAATGGCATTTCTCCCAATTGAGCATTAAGTTGGTCTCTTCACATCTAACCAACACTTTGTCCAAATTTGCAAGACAGTCATCAAAAAATTCCCCAACCACTAAGAAGTCATCCATGAAAATTTTAAGGTAGTCCTCCACCATGTCCGTTAAAATAGCCATCATACACCGTTGAAAAGTAACTAGTGCATTGCACAAACCAAATGACATCCTCTTGAAAGCAAAATTACCATAGGGACATGTAAATGTTATTTTCTCTTGATCTTCCGGAGCAATGAGAATTTGGTTATAGCCCGAGTACCCATCAAGAAAATAATAGAAAGCATGACCAGCCAACCTATCTAGCATTTGATCAATGAAAGGAAGTGGAAAGTGATCCTTCCTTATAACTTTGTTGAGCTTGCGATAATCTATACAAACCCTCCAACCAGTCACCGTTCTTGTAGGAATCAAGTCATTTTATCATTGGTAACCATTGTCATGTCCCCTTTCTTTGGGACACATTGAACCAGAGAGGTCCTTGAACTATCGTAGATGGGGTAAAAAACCCGACATCCAACCACTTGATAGTCTCCTTCTTGACAACTTCTTGCATAGACTCACTGAGTATTCTTTGATGTTCAGTGGATGGTTTAGCACCATCTTCCAACTTGATCTTGTGCATGCAAAAGGCGGGGCTTATACCCCGAATATCCACCAAAGTCCACCCAATAGCCTTCTTCCTCTTTTGTAACACCGCCAATGTGGAATCAACCTGCACGTTAGTCAAACAAGAGGAAAGAATAAGCGATAAAGTAGAATAAGGACCACGAAATTCATACCGAAGGTGTGGAGGCAATGGATTCAACTCTAAAGTAGGTGGCTCTTCAATAGAGGGCTTTGTAGGAGGAGTCTTCCTATTCTCAAGATCCAAAGATAATTTTCGGAGTGCATAGTTGTACGACCCCATTCCCGTGCAAAGAGTTCACACATTCCATGAAACCATCCATCTCGTCATCATCAAAATTGAGCAAAACGGCTTCCAACATATCACCAACATTAATTGTAGCACTTGTATCATCAACAATAACATCGGTCACCAAATCCACAAACCTCATCGCTATTTGGTTGCCTCATGGACTTACACACATGGAATACCACTTATGCATCACCAACTCAAAAAGTGAGTTCTCCGGCTTCCATATCACAGAGAGCCTTATCCCTAGAAAGGAAAGGTCTCGCAAGAATGATATGCACTTCATAATAAACTTCACAATCTAGAATAACAAAGTCCACCGTAAGAATAAAATTATCAACCCGGAACAAAACATCTTCAATCACATCCAACAGCCTTTTCATGGTATGATCGGTCATTTGCAACCTCATAGAAGTGGTTCTTGGTTGCCTAATTCCCAAATTCTTGAATACTGAATAGGGCATCAAATTTATACTTGACCCCAAGATCACAAAGATCTTTAGCAAACTCGGCACTTCTAATTGTACAAGGAATCATGAAAGCACCGGGATCCTCCAACTTAGGAGCCATGGAATGAACAATGGCACTCACTTGATGAGTGGCCTTAATAGTTTCAAAATTCATCGACCTCTTCTTGGTCATAAGATATTTCATAAACTTTGCATAATCGGGCATTTGTTCCAAAGCTTCTACCAATGACACATTGACTGAAAGGCTCTTCATCATTTGAATGATCTTCTTGAATTGATTCTCACCATTTTTCTTGGCAATTGTTTGAGGGTATGGAGGTAGAGGCTTAGGCAATATTGCCTTAGACTTTTGCACTACCGGTTCTGGTATGTCAATGATGTGTTCCCTAGACGGGTTCACCTCCTCTTGAGTCTCTTCAACACTATCATCAATATCAATCTAAACTTTCTCATTTGCTTGAACACCATTGTTTGGGATCTCTTCTTCTTGCACCACTTGGTCATCATCGACAAGTTGCCTTTCACTTGAAATGGGTGCATTCCCGCTTCTTTCGCTTCTTGTAATAACCGCCATAACATGCTCCGTGTTGTTACCAACCTTTGGGTTCACTACTGTATCACTTGTTAGTGTACCCTTAGGACGGGAATTTAGAGATTTAGAGATTTTCCCCATTTGAACTTCTAGATTACGGATTGATGTGTTGTGTGAGGCAAGTTAGGCATCCGTTTCGATATTCTTTTCCATCATTTGCTTGAATATATTCTCAATACGTCCCATCTTATTGTTTGAAGAACTTGAACCATGGGAAGGATAAGGATGTGGGTTTCTTGGTTGTTGATACATTGGGGGACTTTGAAAACCCGACCCCCGGTTGCATTGATTGTGTCCCTAACCACCTTGATTGTTGCCTCCCCAATTTTCTTGGTTGTTTCCACTCCAATTTCCTTGATTGTTGTTATTATACCAATTTCCTTGATTGTTAGAACTCCAATTTTCATGGTTATTTTGTGGTCTCCATTGCTTTCGATTTGAGCCTTGGAAGTTGTTTCTTTGCCCTTGGAGATTGTTCACATATTGAACTTCCTCCTCTTGCTCATGATTGGAATCATCTTGATCAAAACTGCCATCATCTTGTACATAATTCTCCACTCGGAATTGCATTTATGAACCCTTGGTCCCCTTCTTGTTCACCAAAACATGAACTCCCTCCATAGCATGAACTTGCTTAGGAGCTTGCATTGGATTGAGTTGGTCCTTTGCTAGTTGAGTCATGGTTGTTGTCAATTCAGCAATGGTTTGTCCATGGTCTTGCAACTCTTTGTGAAGGTGTATTATATTTGGATCACCTTGTGGAACATTAGCTCGGGATTTCCAAGCCAATGACGTTTCCTCCATCTCATCTAGAATATCACATGCCTCCGCATAAGGCGTTGTCATAAAGATTTCACCGGCTAGTTGGTTCACTACAGATTGGTTGTGTTCTAATCTCAAATATCACACAATAATTCAAAGGAAACTAACTGGATTTCTATTAAAGAAAAGTACTTGCAAACTATAAACAACAATAAATAAAGAGATAAGGATAAATGAGAGGGGAAGGAAACAGGTCAGAAGTAGGTAATAGAGGAACTGAGACGAAGAGGAGTAAGAGAGATTCTATCAGATTCAACCTACTACTACTATGCTACTAATATGCTATTTAACGGATTCCCACACATTGCTATTTAACCGTATTCCCCACTAAACATTACAGTTCATCCATATTCCCCACT
Organism: Nicotiana otophora; assembly: GCA_000715115.1. Taxonomy (NCBI): domain Eukaryota; kingdom Viridiplantae; phylum Streptophyta; class Magnoliopsida; order Solanales; family Solanaceae; genus Nicotiana; species Nicotiana otophora. The sequence continues at coordinate 17,086 of AWOL01S0001554.1, forward strand.
ACACAGGTTTCCACACATAGTCCTTCAATCTTTGGGCTGGTCGTTTATTTCGTTTGCTTCTCCTCAGTAATCCAAGTGGCCCATCAGATTGTTCTCATGTTGTCCCATCATCCATGTTTTCATTTTTCCCAATATCAGTCATGACAATACCGCTATCGCCGGTAAGAACCTTCTCCTCAAGGTTTTGTGACAAGTCCTGATAAGTGTCCTGCAGTTTCAAGGGCGTAATCTGGTTTTCAAGAGTTCCAACGCAAGGACGCAACATCGAGATATGAAAAACAGGATGTATTCGAGCTTTCTTTGGCAAATCAAATTTGTAAGAGACTTCGCCAATACATTTAATCACCTTAAAGGGACCAAAATACCTCCGTCCCAGCTTGTGATGGCGTTGCAATTGTACAGAATGTTGCCTGTAAGGTTTCAAATTCACAAAGACCCAATCACCAACTGCAAATTCCACATGCCGCCTCTTGCGATCTGCAAATTCCTTCATGCACTGTTGTGCTTTGAGTATATTATGGTTTAGCAAATCCATAACTTCATCTCTTTGAAGCATGTATTATTCCACCAGAGCATTAAAACTACTCCCAAGGACATAACACACCATAGTAAGAGGCTCCCTGCCATATACAGCTTGAAATCGGGTCATCCCAGCTGCTGTTTGGTACGCAGTGTTATACCAATATACAGCCCAAGGCAACAAGGGAGTTCATTTGTGGGGGCTGTCGGCTACAAAGCAACGTAAGTACTGTTCTATACATTTATTGAGGGCCTCGGACTGTCCATCAGTCTGGGGATGGTATGCAGTGCTCATAGAAAGAGTAGTTCCTTGGAAACGATGTAGTTCCTTCCAAAAAGAGTTCATAAATCATGGATCTTTATCCGTGACGATAATCTTAGGATGGCCATGAAGTCTGATTATTTCATAAGCAAATGCTGCAGCAATTGAGTAAGCTGTAAAAGGTGAAGGAAGGGCAATAAAATGTGCATATTTAGATAGTCGATCAGCCACTGTTAAGATAACTGCTTTACCCTTGGATCCCGTGTGTCCAGTGATAAAGTCAACGGTGACTTCTTCAAATACTAATGCAGGAACAAGGAGGGGTTGAAGAAGTCTAGCCGGTTGTTTGAGAATTTCTTTCATATGTTGGCAAGTTTGGCAGGAAGCCACAAAGGCCTGTACGTATTTGTGCATTCCTTTCCATAAAACATTTGAGGCCAATCGATGAAAAGTCCAGGCGACACTAACATGACCATCGATAAGTGATGAATGAAATTCTTGAAGGAGATGAAGACGCAAGGAAGAATCATAAGGAATCACTAGTCGTCCTCGAAACAAAAAAAGGCCTTACTTGAAAATAAAATCATAAGAATTTGCAACAGATGAAGCCAAGTGTGTTTTCCAATCTAACAACTCAGGATGGGAAGAATTGGCTTGCCGTAATTCCTTCACTAAATCAAACAATCGACCCGAGATAGCCAAACATTGAGCAAAATGGTGCCGAGATAGAGCATCTGCAGCCAAATTGGTACGCCCAGGCTTGTAGATAATAGAAAAATCATAACCCATTAGCTTACCAAGCCATTGTTGTTGTTCCGGAGTTTGTATGACCTGGTCAGTGAGATTTGTGAGATCCCGATGATCTGTATAGATAACAAAACGTCTCCCAAGCAAATATTATCGCCACTTACTCATAGCCTGAGTAATGGCAAATATCTCACGATGATAAGCCGAGGCTTGCTGCATTCGGGAACATAATCTCTGGCTAAAATAAGCAACTAGGTGCCCATCTTGAGACAGCACGACACCAATACCAGTCCCGGATGCGTCAGTCTCCAGATGAAACTCCTTGGAGAAATCTGGCAGTGCTAACACTGGTGTTGAGCGAAGGGCCTGCTTCAATGTATCAAAGGCAGCTTGAGTACAAGCATTCCACTGCAATGCATCTTTTTAAGCAAATCAGTGAGAGGACTAGCCATGGAAGCGTAATGCTTAATGAAGCGGCAGTAATAGCCTGTTAATCCCAAGAAACTTCACACTTCTTTAACATTTTTTGGAGTGGACCAATTTAATATAACCTGAATTTTGGAAAGATCCCCAACCAACCCTTCATATGAAATCACGTGTCCTAAATAGTCTGTTTGTTATTGGCCAACTAGACACTTAGATTCTTTTGCAACTAAGTAGTTGTCACGAAGCACTTGAAGGATTGTTGCCAAATGCTGAAGATGTAAATCCCATGAGCCACTATATACCAAAATATCATCAAACAATACAAGCACAAATTTTCGAAGATATGGCCTAAATACGGAATTCATTGTGGCTTAAAAAGTCGAGGGTGTATTCGATAGACCAAAAAGCATCACTAAAATTTCATAGTGACCCTCATAGGTTCGGAATGCAGTCTTAGCAATATCCTCAGGGCGAATACGGATCTGATGATAGCCAGATAACAAATCCAGCTGGGAAAAATATCGAGCACACATCGAATAATTCATCCAAAGAGGGCATGGGAAACCTATCATGCACAGTGATAGCATTGAGAGCTCTGTAATCTACAAAAAATCGCCATGTACCATCCTTCTTTCGAACCAAAAGAACTGGAGAAGAAAATGGACTTGTACTAGGTCGAATAATGCTTTCCCGGAGCATATCCCCAACTAACTGCTCCATGCCTTATTTCTGAAAATACGGATAATTATATGGTTTCACATTCACAGATCCTTCCTTCGGCAATAAGTGGATAGCATGGTCTTGGGAACGAGCAGGAGGTAGACCATGTGGTTTGCAGAAAACATCTCGAAAATCTTGTAAGACATTAAACAACTCAGGAGGATAATAAGGGGTTGAAGAACCAACATCCTGAACAAGTTGCAAGAAGAAGTATGAAGCTACTGCATCTATAGAGGCCAAACGCCGAAGACTTTGCAGTTGTACAGGTTGAACCTCAAGTGGTGGTTCACCATTCCAAACATAGAGAGTTCCAGCCAGAGTGAACTCAAAACGGCGACGACTATAATCTTTTACTACTAGGCCAAGAGTTGCAAGCCATGACACCCCCCCCCTCCCCCAAGACATCATCAACAACCTGGAAAGAAAGAACATATAACTCAAGAGAAAGGAGACACCCTTGAATTGTGAAAGGAACATCACGAACCACTCCTTCACACCGGAGACGCTGACCACTCCCAACAACTACTAAAATATTCGGGGTAGAATCCACCTTAAGATCCAAAAATTTTGCTACCCGGGGTTGAATAAAATTATGGGTACTCCAGCCGTCCAACAACACATGAACTGGGAAGCCATTAACATGTCAACAAAATCGTAAGGTGGTCGGAGAATTTCCACCCGCCAAGGCATGGTAGGATATAGCAGAGTGCGATTGAACCTCGTGGCATTGAAGCTCCTCGGCCAAGATATCATCAGGAACAAATGAATCAGAGAAGTTAACCAAGTCAGATGTCTCGTCTGTGATGATCAAGATATAGGGAATTTACATTTATGACCAGGAGAGTATTTTTCATCGCAAGAAAAGAAAAGTCCCTTCTCACGTCGTTGTTGAATCTCAGATGGGGAAAGACGTTTAACAGTAAATTTCAAGGTTGAAGAAGATGGATTGGAAGTAGATGGGGGAGGTGGAGGTAAGGCCAGTATGGAAGGAGGATTTGGAAGCAAAGATGGTTTAGACACCAAAGGGCTTGGCAACAAGGGGATGTTTGGAGTAAGAAAAGTTAGTTATGGGCTATTTAGATACTAAAGACCTATGCTCATACTTATGGGCCAAAGAAATAGCCTGATCTAGTGTTGTAGGCGCATGCACTGAAACATTAGTTTGTATGTCCATCCGTAGTCTAGAAATAAAACACTCAATTAAACATTCATCTGGTAGAGCCACGGTCACATTAGAGATAGCTTCAAACCTGGAGAGATATTCCGCGATGGTGCTCAACTGCTTGAGTTTGGACAAACGACCCTTCGATTTCAGCAACAAACATTTTTTGAATCGATTACGAAGCTTATCCGCAAAATGATCTCAGTCAATCAATTGCTTGTTTCTATAAAGCCATCGATACCAATCCAAAGCTTCCCCATCCAAATAAAATGACACAAGGGTCAGTTTATGTGAATCTTCAATGGAATAAAATTTGAAATACCTCTCTGCTTGGAAGACCCAAGCCTCAACATTATCACCATGAAAACGTCCAAGTTCGATTGGCGCCGACTTATGCTGTAAAGTTGGATCTTTAGTCTTGTCCGTCATAGCAAAAAAATCAATGAAAGAACCAAATGTTCTAATCTCAAATATCACACAATAATTCAAAGAAAACTAACTGGATTTCTATTAAAGAAAGTACTTGCAAACTATAAACAACAATAACTAAAGAGATAAGGATAAATGAGAGAGGAAGGAAACAGATTAGAAGTAGGCAATAGAGGAACTGAGACGAAGAGGATTAGGAGAGATTCTATCAGGTTCAACCTACTACTACTATGCTACAAATATGCTATTTAACTGATTCCCACACATTGCTATTTAACCGTATTTCCCACTACCCATTACAGTTCATCCATATTCCCTACTACACAGGTTTCCACATGTAGTCCTTCAATCTTTGGGCTGGTCATTTATTTCGTTTGCTTCTCCTCAGTAGTCCAGGTGGACCATTAGATTGTTCTTCTGTTGGCCCATCATCCATGTTGTCATTTTGCCCAATATCAGTCATGACAGGTTGGTTGATTTAATCCTACGGTAGAAGGTTTGTTGCAACATATTCTCCGTCATATCGTTTTTAGGACATTCCTCAACCATGATTCTATATCGTTCCCAAATTTCGTGTAGTGGTTCATTCGGTTGTTGCTTGAATTCCAAGATTTCATCCCAAAGGTTAGTCATGTGCCCCGGAGAGAAAAACCTAGCAATGAACTTTGCCGCCAATGCATCCCAAGTGTGTATTGAATTGTTCGGCAAACGTTCCAACCAATCTAAAGCTTTACCCCATAGAGAGAAGGGAAAAGTCTTAGCCTCACGACATCCTCGGAAACATTAGTTTGCTTGCTCCCCTAACATGTATCCACAAAGCCTTTCAAATGTTTGTAAGCATTTTGACTTGGCGCGCCGGTAAAAAAGCTTCGTTGCTCAACTAAAGTGAGCATCAAATTGGTGATTTGAAAGTTGCCTGCCCTAATACGAGGATGGACTATTGCACTAGCATAACTTTTGTTGGGCAATATCTGGTATTTTGCTGCTTGTGGTCGAGGTGGGGGGTGGTACGGGCATGTTGTCTTGTGGCACCCGGTACCGTGCCCCTTTTTCTCGCGAAGTCGGGTTTCGACATGTGACAACTCTTTTAAGGAGGTATTAAAAGAGGAGAGTCGTCACCTAACTATTTTCAATGTGCGTTAGGGCACCTATTTGCAAATGACTCCGGTTTAACTGGTCAACACAACCAAAGATCGGGTAAGGGCTCAAGTTACCTCAAAGAGAAGGTATTAGGCACTCCTCAAAGTCCACAACTGTGGGTCCCGACCGAACTTAAATTATATAGATTAGTCTCTGTGATCAAGTAAGCAAAGAGAGTACAAAATCTAAGAATTTTATTACAAAGAGATCTTGAATAGGGAGGTACATCTAATTTTTCATTCTAATAGAAAAGAAAGGAAGGGGGGAGGGGGCTTCTAAGTTTTTCAGCCTAAAGGATCACCCCGTGCAACATAAATAATACTTCGTAACTCCCTTGAGATAGGGTGTTACTCATATTATCCAGTGGGCACAGACTATCATCTCCTGCTACCCCATTACTATGTTAAAGTTGTTTACCTATGAGAGTTCTAATTCAATTCTAAGCCATGCCCTACACGTGCACTACCTGTCCCATACCTATGGTCCAAGAGGTTGTGGACCTCTATTTGGACGGTTCTAGACCTTATCTAGGCTGCTCAAAAATGTAAAACTAGGCGACAAACAAAATATATAAAGATTTCACATAAAAGCAATTAAGGGCTCATATTGACCTCCACACTTAAGCAGCGAATGCACGCAAACACAGATGTCAATTAGGAAGCTGCAGAATCTAGAATCTCAAACCTATAGACATGCTTTCTAGGCGATTCTTGAGTCAAAGTATGCGGGCAATTTCAGATGCAGGACATTGCTTATAGACAGAATTATTCAAATATTACAAGCTGATTATTGAAGGTTTTAAGTTACCAATCCTATATGTATTATGCCTAGGTGATCTACGGAGTTGAGTATAACAAAATATGTTGGGAAAAGTCCTAGAATTATCCAGGTTTTCCTAACAGTGACGCTCAGAAAATAGTGTTTGAGTAGTCTAGTATTAACTAATTGACGAGCAATTATTTCCTATAGGCAGGATCTCTAACGCAGAGCACTTTAAAGCTTATTTTATCGTCATATCTTAATCCTATAGGCATAATTTCTAGGTGATTAGCGCCAAGTAGAATAATTGCAATCCTATAGGCATGATTTCTAGGAGGCGATGAGGATTGACAAAAACATCGATGACAAACTAATTCCTACAGGCAGGTTCTCTAATAGCTCATAACAATAAATATAATTGCAGCATTTGGAGTTAGCAAGCAGACAATGTGTGTGTATGTGATTCTTCTAATCATGTGATTTCTACAGTGTACATGTAATCGAACAACACATATAGCAAATAAATTACCAAGTCCTATAGGCATGTTATCTACCCATTTTGCATGTAAATATTAAATTCTACCTATTTCCCATTTTACTAATACCCCAATTGCTTATACAAAAGTTATTATAGGCTCAATAATGAGTAAAAATACAAATGTTACATAACAGTGATAATAGGCCCACAGTAGGCTCAACATGAAATACCAAGCATTGTTTGGGCCTTCAACGACTCTCACACAGCGTACCCAGACCTCTAATATGGGCCATATCCAACACACAACCCCATAATCCATAAAGGAGCCCAAAGTTAATTTATTCAACCATAGCACCAAGTGTTGCACCATTTAAATCAGCCAATTCAGGTACACAGCAAATAACAGGATAGAATAGGATGAATATGAGTAGTTTGAGATTTAGGGAATGACTAAGGACCAAGACCTAGTGTGTCAGAGTTCATAAGGGTCTCAATTGGGCCCCGAGTAGTGCTCACACTAGGGCGATTAATAATAGAACCTAGGTAGCCTTGGCTTTCAGCCGGCTAAGAATGAGGACTAAAGAGAGAGCATAGATGACAAGTGAAGGATAGTAAACCAAGGTTGAGAGACAAAGCTGGGGGGATACAAACATAGTCAAGTTGAGCATATAGAGCAAATTATCAAACATGCCTTAGGGGGCTTTAGAACAGACTTAGCAAAGATTCAAAAGAACAAGTTCAACACCTAGTGCATAAGTGGTCATACATTAGCAGAACATGTTTGCAGTATTGGTGACAGTAGCATACACAAATTCATAATAAAGGAAAAGGTCCAAATTATGCTAAGTATAGGTCCTGATGATATGAAACAGTCATGCTAATTTGGCAATAGAACAACCTTTAGACATGAGAAAAGCAGATTACAACTATTGGTGAATCAGGGAGGGAGGGGGGGTTAAACATGCTAAGGGGCATACTAACAAGATCAAACATGCTATATAGGCAGGATATCATTACAACAATTCAAAATAGGATAGGAAACAAATTTGTGCCATATAGTTAGTGTACATACTCAGGTTTTGAAAACAATCGACTAGATAACGAAAGAGAGCACAAATTATGTAGGCAAAGCATATTCGAATAACAAGATTGATGGCCTAAGGCAAAATTAAACACCAAGAGATGCTAACAAGTGTAAAGGTCCCAAACAGTAGTAATTCTTAACACATGGACTAGTCATATTTGGAAAATATCTACTTAATAGAATCAGGTTTAGGCATGCTTGAAGCTAAAAGTTAAAGAGACCTAAAACTTTGAAGAAAGCAAACAGCATTACACACATAACAGCCCAGAAAAACACATTAAACTGACGAACTTCAGGAGTGAAAACATATGCAAATCATAGATACATAGGAATGAAATTACAAAGTCTAGTAACTCACCAGTTAAGCGAAGAACAGTAAAGAATGAACTTCCACAGAAAACCCAGAATCATAATGCGTCAAAGTTCTCAAGAGCTTCGATGAACTCAGGGCAATGCATGCACCAAGAACAGGTTAAGTAACAAGGTGTTAATGGCCTTGGCTTTCAGCCGGCCAATACAAAATACAGAGCAAGAGAGTAGCAAAACCCCAATTTTTAGTGAAGAAAATCAATTTTAAAAGTCTGTCTTAAAGGGGACTTGGGAGGGGTTTATATAGTGACAGAAATTGGAAGAAACAATATAGAAAATAATTAATTAAACATAAACAGGTAAAGAAAATCAGTCAAATTTAAGCAGAAATAAGGAAAGTCACATGCATAGCCTATTCCGAGTAGAAATAGGTAAAAACAAATCGGACAAACTCTAGTTGGCAAATGGTAAACAAATTAGTCAAGAATCCCGGTGAATCGCACCCACATGATCCTGTTGAGAGTGTATACAGATGGATTTTCATCTGAATCTTATAGGTTGAGGATGATTACACTTGATTCGAAGAGGTAGTACTTGCCAAAATCGGGCAAGTACTAAGTAACACCACGAACGGGTGAATGGTAACGAGATAATACAAATAAGGTAAGCAGATCGTGGAAAGAATCCATGTTTGAGATAGATTTGGAGAGTTTTAGGAAGGCGGCAATTAGGGTTCTTCAGAGAAGGGAGAGGGTTTCAGGGCAGCGTGTTAGAGGGAAATGGAATTAGGGTTTGGGGTTGGGTAATTTAAAAGCGCAGGTTGATTGTGGGCCGTTAATTTTAGAGATCAACGACCGAAATTTTAAAGAGGGATTGGGGCGGGTTAATTAAATGGGTATGGGTGGTGGGTTGCTGGTGTTGGTCTAGGGGTTATTGGGTTAGGGTATTGGGCCTTTTGGTCCGAAAATTAGTTTACAAATTGGGCCAGCTCTTTTAAATAGAAATTAAAAGGGAAATAATTTAATAAAATAGCAAAATAAATATATAAAAATGCTACTTATACAAATTAATACTTTAAACAATAATAGAGTACTATAAAAATATAAAATATTATTTTGAACCTAAATGAAATGTCAATTGCAATAAGAATGCAAAATATAGGCTATTATTATAAATTTATGCGAATAGCCTAAAAATACAATTGTAATTATATAAAAATGAAGTGAAAATATTTTTAAAATGTATTAGGGATGTAAATAATAATTTGAAGTGATTAAGTCACCAAAAATAATTTAAAAGGGTAATTACCGAATTCTTTATGTAAATTAATGTGAGAAAATTAATTTAAAAGCTCTAAAATTATGGAAAATTATAAGAAGTGCTTGTGTAAATCTTGTAAATTAAATAATAATGCAAAATGATATTTTGAAAGTATATATATATATTGGTTGAAAAATATATGAGGGTAAAATTGGGTATCAACAACTGCCCCTCTTTACCCGGGAATGATGAAAGAGTTGTCGGGTAAAGAAACTGATGACCGATTTTGACCGAATGAGGTGATTTGAAAAAATGGAGGTCGAACCTTGGTTACTGAGTTGCTTACATATCCCTGGTATTACGGGAATCATGTCGTGTGTAGTTCTAGATCCAACGGTCAACTGAACCGATGAAGTTGTTATAGGAATGGCCGTATGCTTCAGAAAAGGTTCTTTTGGGGTAGGACAGTATCAGATGAATTTATGCAGAGTCATCGATGTGAATCTGAAATGTTACGGATGGATAACTGAGTAAATATTTGAACGGTCATAGATTAAAAAGCGGGTAATTGATGGTGGTTGTTTACGTTTGAAATAATTACAGGATGTGAACATTGAACGGAAACCGGAGCGAAGATTGCTCCCGTTAGGAGAACGGTTACTTCTTGGATTACCTGCAAAACTTAAAACACGATGCATACAAGTATATATGGATTATTGCGAGAATTTAAACATGATGCAGATTCCCTTCGGACCATGAGGGTTTTCTTTGGACGGTGAGGATGGTGTTCTTAGACCATGACGTCCTGGGCCATGAATCAGATGATAAGGGATTCGCAGGCCATGAAATGATGTCCTCAGGCCATGAGAATGGTGCCTCTGAACCATCACGCCTTTGAATAATGATGTGCACTTTTGAGAGATCCTCGGGCCATGGAATAGTGTCTTCCGGTTATGAGGATGATGCCTTCAGACCATGACGTCTTTGGACAAAATGGCGATATTTCAATCCATGAAATGCAAAATATGATATTTGGCCGTATGCGAAGATGAGACAAGACAAGGCTTAGTCTTGGGAAAGATGAGGGCAATGCTTAGCCCTGGATGAGTAGAGGATAATGCTGGGTCTTAGATGGCGTAATGGAGATAGCATTTAATCACAAGGAAATGGAAGTGCTTAGCCTTGTGGAATTAGGGAGGCAATGCTTAGCCTCATGCACAAAGAAGAGACAATGCTTAGTCTCATGCAAGTAAGTGAAGCGGTGCTTATCTTAATGCAGGAAAGGCAGTGCTTAGCCTTATGAAATTAAGGAGGCAGGGCTTAGCCTCATGCAAATAGGAGACAATGCTTAGTCTCATGTAAAAGAAAGGCAGTGCTTAGCCTTTTGTAGTTAAGGAGGCAGTGCTTAGCCTCATGCAAATAGGAGACGATGCTTAGTTGCACGCGAAGAAAGGCAGTGCTTAGCCTTATGCAGTTAAGGAGGCAATGCTTAGCCTCATGCAAATATGAGACAATGCTTAGTCTCATATGGAAAAGGCAATGCTTAGCCTTATGCAATTAGGGAGGCAATGCTTAGCCTCATGCAAATAAGAGACAATGTTTAGTCTCATGCAAAGAAAGGCAGTGCTTAGCCTTATGCAGTTATGGAGGCAGAGCTTAGCCTCAAGCAAGAAAACAATGAGTGATAGTGAGAAAGTAGAGTACTTCTTAGCTGGAGATGCTTTTGATAGATAATTTTATGTCTTGAAGGTAGTGACCTGATGTGTCTGCAGATATTGTTATCTTACTATGCCTGTATCCAAAGAAAGATTGTGAGTTTTGTGGGGGAAGGTTGGTCTGTGCTTTCACCTTCTTGCTTTGCTTTTGCTCCTGTCTTGAGATACTGTTTGAGTTACCCTGGGCAGCATCTGGTTGTTATAGAAATAAAGCTTTTTCGAAACATATGCGTACATTTGATGAGTGTAGTTATTTGAAATATGGTAGTATGCAATATTAAGTAATCTAGATGAGCCAATGACTGTGACATTTTTAGAGACATTGCAACCTCCTTGCTTTAGAATTTTGAGGGTCCTCCTCAAAATTCTGCCCCAGTTTAAAATCAATCCTTTGACTGTTCTGCGTATGACAAAGTTGGCTGGACTAGCTTTAGAATTTTGAGGGTCCTCCTCAAAATTCTGCCCCAGTTTCTGACCATGGAAAAAATGAAGATTTTATTAAGATGTGACCGAACCCACAGGGCTGCCTACGTATCCCCTCTTAAATGGGAATCAGGTCAAGCGTAGTTCAGTTACATCAGATGAAGAAATGTAAACAGTCTAAACATAGTATCTTTTGACTACATCTGAGTTGATAGGTTTTGGCCAAATTTCTCCGTCCATTTCTGCAATTATGAGTGCTTCTCCTATTAGTACTCTGTGAAATATGTAGGGGCCTTGCCAATTGGGTGAAAATTTCCCTTTGGCTTCATCTTGATGCGGGAAGATCCGCTTTAGCACCAACTGCCCCGGTGTGAATTGTCTAGGCCTGACCCTTTTATTGAAAGCTCTAGATATTCTGTTCTGGTAGAGTTGAACGTGACATACCGCATTCATTCTTTTCCCATCAACGAGAGCCAGTTGTTCATAGCGACTTCGTATCCATTTTGCATCACTGAGTTCAGTCTCTTGTATGATTCTCAAAGAAGGAATTTCTACTTCGGCGGGAATAACGGCTTCAGTACCATAGACCAGCAAATAAGGAGTCTTCCCGGTTGATGTGCGAACCGTGGTACGATATCCAAGTAGGGCAAATGGTAGTTTTTCGTGCCATTGTTTGTGATTATCTACCATCTTCCTGAATATCTTCTTGATGTTCTTATTAGCGGCTTCCACATCTCCATTCATTTGCGGCATGTATGCTGTGGAATTCTTATGCTTGATCTTGAAGGTTTCACACGTGGATCTCATCAAATCAATGTTAAGGTTGGCGTCGTTGGCGGTGATGATTGATTCTGGCATCCCAAACCGACAAACAATACGATCCTTAACAAAATCTGCGACGACCTTCTTAGTTACAGCCTTGTAAGATGCGGCTTCAAAACATTTTATGAAATAGTCTATGGCCACTAGAATGAACCTGTGCTCATTTGAAGCGGCGGGTTCGATTAGACCGATAACATCCATCCCCCAAGCGGAGAAAGGCCAAGGTGCACTTATTGCATTGAGTTCATTGGGTGGCACTCATATCATATCAGCATGTACTTGGCATTGATGACACTTTTGGACATACCTGATGCAGTCTGTTTCTATAGTCATCCAAAAATATCCTGCTCTTAATATCTTCTTAGCTAAGATAAAGCCATTCATGTGCGGTCCGCAAGTTCCGGCATGTATCTCTTCGAGCAATTTGGATGCTTCCTTGGCGTCAACACACCGTAATAATCCCAGATCTGGAGTCCTTCTGTACAGAATTCCTCTGCTTTGGAAAAAGTGGTTAGATAATCTTCGGAGTGTACGTTTCTGAGTATGATTTGCGTTCTCCGGGTACTCTCCTTTTGCCAAATATTCTTTGATGTCGTGGAACCATGGATTTCCATCCATTTCTTCTTCAACATGAGCACAATAAGTTGGATGATTATGAATCCCTACTGGGATAGGATCGATGAAATTCTTGTCTGGGTGCTGTATCATGGGAGATAAAGTGGCCAATGCATCTGCGAACTCATTTTGGATTCTTGGAACATGTTTGAACTCTATTTTTGTGAATCTCTTCATCAACTCTTGTACATAGTACAAATATGGTAATATCTTGGTATTCTTTGTAGCCCATTCTCCTAGAACCTGATGTACCAAAAGGTCTGAATCTCCAATTACCAGCAATTCCTGAACGTTCATGTCGATGGCTAACCTGAGTCCTAAGATGCAGGCCTCATATTCTGCCATGTTGTTAGTACATGGAAACCTGAGTTTTGCGGATACTGGATAGTGTTGACCCGTTTCTGACACTAAAACTGCTCCAATACCCACTCCTTTGAAATTCATAGCCCAATCGAAGAACATTCTCCAACCATCATAGGCTTCGGTGATATCTTCTCCTACGAATGATACCTCTTTATCGGGAAATACGTTTCCAATGGTTCGTATTCTCCATCTGCAGGATTTTCTGCCAGATGATATTCCAATGCTTGCCCTTTGACCGCCTTCTGAGTTACATAGATGATGTCGAACTCACTCAGTAATATCTGCCATTTTGCTAATTTCCCCGTAGGCATGGGTTTCTGGAAGATGTATTTTAGCGGATCCATCCTTGATATGAGATATATGTTGTAGGAACAAAAGTAGTGCCTCAACGTTTGAGTTATCCATGTCAAAGCACAGCAAGTGTGTTCCAGCAAAGCATACCGTGCTTCGTAGGGTGTGAACTTCTTACTCAGATAGTATATGGCCTGCTCCTTTCTTCCTATCTCATCGTGTTGTCCCAAGACACAACCGAAAGCTCCATCTAGTACAGATAAATATAGTAGCAGAGGTCTCCTAGGTTCCGGTGGGACTATAATAGGTGGTTTGGATAAATATTCCTTGATCTTGTCAAAGGCTTTCTGGCACTCTTCAGTCCAACTTGTTGCAGCGTCTTTCTTCAACATTTTGAAAATCGGTTCACAGATCACAGTTGATTGTGCTATGAAACGACTGATGTATTTGAGACGCCCTAAGAAACTCATCACATCTTTCTTATTCTTCGGAGGTGGAAAATCTTGGATAGCCTTGACCTATGACGGGTATAGCTCAATTCCTCGGCGGCTGATGATGAACCCTACCAGTTTTCCAGCAAGGACTCCGAAGGCACACTTTGTGGGGTTCAGTTTCAGGTTGTACCTTCGAAGTTGATCAAAATATTTCCTCAAATCCGCTATGTGATATGCACCCTTTTTAGATTTGATGATGACGTCGTCCACATACACCTCTATCTCTTTGTGTATCATGTCGTGGAAAATGGTTGTCATGGCCCTCATATAAGTGGCTCCAGCATTCTTTACGCCAAACGACATCATTTTGTAACAATATACTCCCTATGGTGTAATAAAGGCTGTCTTTTCGGCATCCTCTTCATCCATCCAGATCTGATGATATCCCACGAAGCAATCCACAAATGATTGAAGTTCATGATTGGCACAGTTTTCAATCAGTATGTGTATATTGGGCAAAGGAAAATCATCTTTAGGACTTGTTATGTTTAAATCTCGATAGTCGACACACACTCCGACCTTCCCATCTTTCTTTGGAACCGGCATAATGTTGGCCAAACAGGTCGGATATTCAACCACTATGAGAACCTTGGCTTTGATTTGCTTAGTGACTTCCTCTTTTATTTTCAAACTCATATCTGGCTTGAACTTTCTGAGTTTCTACTTTACCGGTGGACACATAGGGTCGGTAGGTAGTTTATGAGCCACTATGGACGTGCTCAAACCGGTCATATCATCGTAGGACCATGCAAAAATATCCTCATACTCTTTCCAAAACTGGATGTATTCTTCCTTCTCTGAGGGCGATAGATGAATGCTTACATGTGTTTCCTTGACTGTTTCGGAGTCTCCCTAATTAACTATTTCAATCTCATCCGAATTGGACTTAGGCTTGTTTTCAAAATTTTCCACTTCTCTGACAATTTCCTCGGGTATTATATCCTCTTCCAGATCCTCTAAATCACTATCCTTATGTTGCATTATCTCATTACATGTCACGGTCGTAGGTTCATCGGGATAATAATAACGTTGTAGAGAGAGAAAATGTAAAGGATAATAATAAATACTAAAAACAACAATCCATTGATAAAGATTTAAAACATCAAACAAGTGCAGTTCGATGATTCGAGCAATTATTTCAAAACAAAATATGCTTAAAACAAAATACTGGAAATGTCTTAGATGCTCATAAAATTGCTTTCAAAAATAAATGATGCTAATTTCCAGGCTACCCAGAAACTCGACGAGCCCTTGATGGTGCAGCAGTCCAGTTCTTGAGAACAACTCCCTTCTCCACGGTCTGAATAATAAGGCCTTCCTCCTCCTCCTTCTCCTCAACTATCGCACTGCAATCCATGTCTTCATCATCCAGAAATAAATTCCTTATGCCAGCTAAAACTTCATCTTCTTCGGACCCCCACATCATGTCGGCTTGATGAAATGACCGGTGCAAATGTGGTACTGGTTGTTCTAGAGGGTAATAAGGACCACTCCATGGTGACGACCAATTCTAATACTCTTTCCAGGTGTATTCATACCCAAGCCCAAAAGTTGTGCCATGACGTTTTAGCTATATCGGTTTGGTGATCCCTTGGAGATTTTTGCCGAGACCCTTATCGGGTTCATACCCTGTCCATGACAGTACGCTTTCTATCTTATTGGTCCACCATTTGTCTTTCTCAATTACATTGACGTGCTCGATGCGATGGTATGTTTCTCCACCCAACTTCCTTCTATTCTCGACGACCGGAACAATCTGATTTGTATAAATGGGATTACTTCCGTCTCCATGGATAATCACTTCCTGATGGTTCCACACAAACTTCACGGCCTGATGTAGAGTAGAAGCTATGGCCCCAATGGCATGTATCTAAGGTCATCCCAATAATAGGTTGTAGGTAGCAGATATGTCCAACACTTGAAACTCAACATCAAACCGGTTGGGCCCATCTGTAGGCTGAGGTTGGTCTCCCCAGTTATGGCCCTTTGAGACCCATCAAATGCTTTCACATTTATACTTTCTGCTCGTATCTCGTGCAGGCCTTTACCCAATCTTTTCAGAGTAGTTAGTGAACATATGTTGAGACTCGAACCCCCATCTATCAGGACTCTGGCAATGAATTTGTCCTCAAACTACACTGTGATATGGAGTGCCCTTTTGTGACTTAGTCCTTCCGGTGGAAGCTTGTCCTCATGAAAAGTGATCTTGTGGCTTTCCAACACTTGCCCTACCATGTTGGCTATTTCTCCACTGGTGATATTATTGGGTACACAGGCTTCATTCAACACCTTCATCAGGGCATTCCTATGTGCCTTTGAGTTTTGCAACAGTGATAAAATGGATATTTGAGCAGGGGTTTTGTTCAGATGATCAACCACAGAATATACTCTTTCTTGCACTTTCCTCCAATGGTTAACCGGGCCAGTCTCAATGAAAGGCGGCTTAGATACATCTTCTTTGCTCGTTCCTCCCAAATTCTCGGGTGTGTAAACCCTACTGGTTCTGGTCATGCCTTGCGCTGCACCTATTTCTTCCATTTTTGCTTTTCCTTTCCTTCTTGCTTCCGCAAGATAATCCCATGGTATAGCATTAGACTTATACGATGGCGTAGGTGCTACCATCATGGTGAAGGGTGTTGTTACTTCAACCTCAAATAGAGTTGGTGCGGCTACCATCACGACGGCTTGAGTTTGTACCACGATAGGTGTGAGAGTGACTGGAGATGTTTTAGGATTATCCCCTTCTCGATTGAGTCCAATTGACCCTTTCGAGTCCCATTCTTTATCGGTCTCTATCACGTTTACCCCTTCACCCCTATGATTCGGGAGAGAATTGTTACGGACATTGGGTACAACCTCTTTTGCCTGTATGACTTTGGTGTCAATTAATGTATGAATCTTATCCTTCAAAGTACGACACTCATCAATAGTATGACCCTTCATACCTGAGTGATAGGCACATGTCTTATTTGGGTTAATCCACTGGGAAGAGTTTTCCATAGCAACAACGGGAATGAGGGTGACATAACCGGCAGCCTTTAGCCTCTCGTATAGTTAGTCTATGGGTTCAGCAATTGGAGTGTATTGTCTGGGTGGTCTGCGGTCGAAATTTGGTCTTGGTTTTTGGTAATTTTGGCGGGCTGGTGGTGAGTGTTAGTGTGCTGGTTGGGTGTTATAAGTATGGTAAGTGGCGGCAGATTGTTAGTATATGGGAGGTGAAGGCTGATATGTGGGTGGAGATATTTGGTATGTGAGAGGAAACTTTGGACCTCTGGCTACCATTACTGCACCCATTTTTTTCTTCCTGGAGATACCTCCTTACTGCAAAGCTTTATTTGTGTCTTGGAGTGCTTCAAAGTTTGTCACCATTCCTATTTTGATCCCTTCTTCTATTCTTTCTCCTAACTTGATGATGTCAGAAAATTTATGGTTTTCAATAACCATCAATCTTTCGTAGTATTGCGGGTCCTGAGCTCTGACGAAGAACTTATTCAGATGTTCTTCTTCAAGTGCCGACCTTACTTTTGCGGCTTTAGACCTCCACCGAGTAGCATACTCGCGGAAATGTTCTGTTGGTTTCTTCTTGAGATTCTGAATGTAGAAAACATCTAGTGTATTTTCTGTGTTAAACATGAATCGATCCATAAAATTCGACGCCATGCTCACCCAATTAACCCACTTCTTTGGGTTCTGACTGATGTACCAAGACAAGGCGTCTCCGGTGAGGCTCCTCATGAACAACTTCATACGGATTCGTTTATTCTTGCCAACCCCTACAAGTTTGTCACAATACATTCTCAAATGCACCTTCGGATCACCAATTCCGTCGAACATTTCGAACTTAGGAGGTTTGTAACCCTTTGGCAGTTCTACATCTGGCTGAATACACAAATCCTCATAATTCAAACCCCCAATGCCTTTGCCACCTTCGACACTTTGAACTATGCCAGTAAGCTTCTTGAGTTCTTCCGCCATGTTCTTGATGAGCAGGTCCTTCTCGGCGGATTCGAGTATATATAGGGTCTGTTATGGGGTATGGGGTAAAGTTTCCACATATATGGGATTGGTTTGATGGACTCCGGGAATCTGGGTATACTGGTGGTCATTGGTTGGGTTTGGGGGATCAGGGGTAGGATGTGGTGCGTTTTGAGGAGTATGATAAGTGGTGGTTTGTGGATATTGAGCCAGATGGGGATGGTGTTGTGGAGGGGTAGGTACTGGTGGAGGGTTATGGTTTTGGGGAGGTATAGCGTATCGATGAGGCATGGGAGGATTTTGCGGATTTTGGTTTTGTTTGTTTTGGGGAGGTACCGGGTTTTAGGCATTTGTGTTTTGTTGGTTGATGGTGGGGACATTTAGGATAAGGGAAAGGTTTTCCAAGTTCCGGACCTGCTCAAGCTCCCCTTGTAGCTCTAATATTTTTTGTTCCAGACGTAGGACCAAATCATTCTGTGCTGGCGTACTCCGGCCGTCTAAAGTTTCAATGTTCTCTGCGTGGGTAGCATTGTCTTTTCTAATACCACTCATATCATCCATTTTTGCTTTTCCTTTGTTCTTGGGATCACTTGGTGGAGGATGAGGTGGAGGACCTTTGGATCTAGTGTGATATGGTGACGATGTCAGTATGCATGAACCAACCTTGGGGAATGGGAATAAACAAAAGAAAAGAAAAAACAAAAAGGTAACCAAGTCAGTAAGGAGAATGTTTGCGATATTGAACATGTGTTGCAGAATTAATAAATTCGTGTCCTAATTTGAAGGACCTCATTGTGCTCGAGGTAGGCCTAAGCGACACATAGACTTAGAGACAATTGATGCCAATAATTGCGTCATTTCATTAATGCGAAAATGAGTCAAATCTTTACTAAAATGATAATAATGAGAAAGTCACTAATGGCATTTGACTTATTACAATCAAAAGATTTGAAAGAATCTGTAAAGAAATAAAGACATCATTTCCTAATCTATTTGGCCCCAGAAGGACCTTCTCCATGCTTGGCCTTCTTGGATCCGTCGATCAGGTTCCCCAGGTCGCGCATATCCAATAGTAAGTAAGCCCTTACTAGATGCCCTCATTCATTGCCTTCCATGTTATGACAATCGGAGAGTCTATTTCTCATCTTTCCCTCAAGTTCCATTAGCCCTTGCTCCATATATTCCAATCTCTCTGTTGATTTAGTAGTAATTTCTATCCATTCGTTGATCGCTTCCATATCCACTTTGTGTTGTTCCAAATGACTAGCTTCAAAGTCGAAGACCCTCTTACGCAATATCCTATCCTTGACTTGTGCTTCAACAACGTTATATATAACCTAATTTTTAGATTAATTCCTGGCTTGACATCCCCCGCTATATCATCTACCAACTACGATGGGTAGAAGTACACATGGTCGGCATGATACCTGTCTGGCTCGACAGTATCTTTCTCCACAATGACCTTTTAATTCCACGTATGCTGTGCCTTGAACTTGAACGGAATGATGTTCCCTGGAAACCCGAGGTATAACCTGTTTTCTTCCCGCTTGCCTCATTATCCTTATAGGAGCATAAGTATAGATCCCTCTTAACCCGATCAGCACTAGATGAGTAGTTTCTCTTGATCTGATGATGAACTCACTGCTAGGGAACAATTCAAACATCCAGTGTACCTTTTCGTCAGTCAGATTGCTGAAGAAACGTACCCAGCTCACAACACTTCCAGGTTGCGCAAACCTATCTAGGATAAATGTCATTCTCTTTGGATGATAGTAAGCTATGTAGTCTTTCAATGGTCGTCGCAGAAGCTCTTGGCGATATTCACCTCTCTGGAAATGTTCTAATAACCAAACCTGCAGGAACAGATTCTAGCCCTAGAAGTGTCCATACCCCTGTTTGCATCGATCCAAAGCACGATACATTCTGGCCAAGATCATGGGGATGATAGTGTAAGTTTCTCCCTCGATTCCTTCTATTAGAGTCCTAGAGACCATGGCTAAGTGAGTGTGGATCCTTCCCTCTTTCATCGGAAATATCAGAAATCCCAAGAAACAAACAATGAACATAAAACTCGGCGGTGCGTCCAACACAAGGAAGTGATGGCAAGTTCATCATGATGAAGGAGATATGACTTGCTATGCCCATAACGTTCGTAAAGGAATTCAAATGGGATGTACGAATTCTTCAGACAGAGTAACTCATCATTTTTCTTGAAACCCAACATTTTCAAAAAACCGCGAGGAGTGCGATTTTCTGGTACTAATAAACCCGGACTATCCCATGGCAGCTAAGCGAAGCCTCCTATTTCCTCTAAGAGAGAAGTCATTTCTATGTCACCAAAGCGGAAGACAGCTCTTTTCTTATCCCAAAGCATAGTGGCGGCCTCAATCAATGCCCTATTTGGCTGAATGTCCAATAAGGAAGGTAAATTACCAAGGACCCTTTTCACATGATTCTTGTCATTAGGTGAGAGGTTCTTTCACCAATCAAGAAGCAAAGGTGGGATTCTTTGAACCATGTCGAACCTAGGGACTTCGTGCTTCATTTTCTGCAAAATAAATAGAGTTAGCCCTTTTTCCCTCCGGATATGACTATTTACACATTAATGATCAACATACCGGTATGTTTTCTCCAAGTAATGCACATAATGTGATGGTGTCCATTGGGATTATAGAAATCCCGTTGGACTTTGGACAAGGCTTATCTTAGTGGATTATCACGTGGACAACATTCTAACCCATACTAGGTTTGAATGATGCATGAACAATTGATATTGGAGTGAGGTTTCTAGAAGTTACTAGACCCGGTAATCTCAAGTGGACAACTTGAGAGGGAAAGGCACGCGACCGTCGACTGTACCGCTCATCGACTAGTTTACCGCAAGTAAGCCTTTCCAATTTAAAAGGGTAATTTTGGAAGAGCGCGGACACTCATCAAGTGTCGCTATGTTATTAATCGGGAACGAGTGGAATATGATATGGTGCATGCTTTATGCAAATATAATAACACATTGCCAAGTATTTGTATGATAAATATGTAAAAGCAATAAATATAGTATTAAGGTAAAACATAAAAGATGTAAAAGAAAGATAAAAGAATAAGTTAGTTCATGGAATATAGGGAATGTAATAAAGTAAGCAAGGGAGTAGGGGTAGTATAGACATGATGTTGCAATCTTTAAACAAATGAAGAGCAGTTTAGAGAAAATAAAGTTGAATAGGAAAGGGATATGCATGTTATAACCAATTTAAGCAAATAAAGGTGGAGGAGGGAAGAAATGTGCATATTACAACGAATTTAAACAAGTAAAAGGAAAATGTGAGAGGGATGTGCATGCAGTAGCAAATAAAAATGGAAAAGGGAAGCGCGTTTATATCAAATAAGACTAATCCACACACGCCAAATTCGCTATGGTAAGAGCCTAAGTGTAAATCCCCAGCAGAGTCGCCATGCTGTCACGCCCCTTTTTCTCGCGAAATCGGGTTTCGACATGTGACAACTCTTTTAAGGAGGTATTAAAAGAGGAGAGTCGCCACCTAATAATTTTTAACGTGCGTTAGGGAACCTATTTGCAAATGACTCTGGTTTAACTGGTCAACACCACCAAAGATCGGGTAAGGGCTCAAGTTACCTCAAAGAGAAGGTGTTAGGCACTCCTCGAGGTCCACAACTGTGGGTACCGGCCGAACTTAAATTATATGGATTAGTCTATGTGATCAAGTAAGAAAAAAGAGTACAAATCCAAGAATTTAATTACAAAGAGATCTTGAATAGGGAGGTACAACTATTTTTTCATTCTAATAGAAAAGAAAGGAAAAGGGTTGGAGGGGAGTTCTAAGTTTTTTAGCCTAAAGGATCACCCCGTGCAATATAAATAATATTTCGTAACTCCCTTGAGATAGGGTGTTACTCATATTATCCAGCGGGCACAAACTATCATCTCCTGCTACCCCATTACTATGTTAAAGTTGTTTACCTAAGAGCGTTCTAATTCAATTCTAAGTCACGCCCTACGCGTACACTACCAGTCCCATACCTATGGTCCAGGAGGTTTTGGACCTCTATTTGGATGATTTTAGACCTTATCTAGGCTGCTCAAAAATGCAAAACTAGGCGACAAACAAAACCTATAAAAACTTCACATAAACGAAATTGAGGGCTCACATTGACCTCCATACTTAAGCAGCGAATGCACGCAAACACAGATGCCAATTAGGAAGCTGCAGAATCCAGAATCTCAAACATATAGACATTCTTTCTAGGCGATTCATGAGTCAAAGTATGCGGGCAATTTCAGATGCAGGACATTGCTTATAGATAGAATTATTCAGGTATTACAAACTGATTATTAAAGGTTTTAAGTTACCAATCCTATTTGTGTTATGCATAGGTGATCTACGCAGTTGAGTATAACAATATATGTTGGGAAAAGTCCTAGAATTATCTAGGTTTTCCTAACAGTGATGCTCAGGAAACAGTGTTTGAGTAGTTTAGTATTAACCAATTGACGAGCAATTATTTCCTATAGGCAGGATCTCTAACGCACAACACTTTAAAGCTTATTTTATCGTCATATCTTAATCCTATAGGCATAATTTCTATGTGAGCAGCGCCAAGTAGAATAATTGCAATCCTATAGGCATGATTTCTATTAGGTAATGAGGATTGACAGAAACATCGATGACAAACTAATTCCTATAGGCAGGTTCTTTAATAACACATAACAATAAATATAATTGCATCATTTGGGATTTGCGAGCAGACAGTGTATGTGTGTGTGTGCGCGCGCTTCTTCTAATATTGTGATATCTACAGTGTACATGTAATCGAACAACACATATAGAAAATAAATTACCAAGTCCTATAGGCATGTTATCTACCCATTTTGCATGTAAATATTAAATTCTACCCATTTCCCCTTTTACTAACACCCCAATTGTTTATACAAAAGTTATTACAGACCCAATAATGAGTAAAAATATAAATGTTACACAACATTGACAATAGGCCCACAGTAGGCTCAACATGAAATACCCAGCATTGTCTAGGCTTTCAACAACTCTCACACAGCGTACCCAGACCTCTAATATGGGCCATATCCAACACACAACCCCAGAATCCATAAAGGAGCCCAAAGTCAATTTATTCAACCATAGCACCAAGTGTTGCACCATTTAAATCAGCCAATTCAGGTACACAACAAATAACATGATGGAATACGATGAATAGAAGTAGTCTGAGATTTAGGGAATGGCTAAGGAGCAAGCCCTAGTGTGTCAAAGTTCACTAGGGTCTCAATTGGACCCCGAGCAGAGCTCACGCTAGGTGATTAATAATAGAACCTAGGTAGCCTTGGCTTTCAGCTGGCTAAGAGTGAGAACTCAAGAGAGAGCATAGATGACAAGTGAAGGATAGTAAACCAAGGTTGAGAGACAAAGCTGAGGGGATACAAACATAGTCAAGGTGAGCACATAGAGCAAATTATCAAACAGGCCTTAGGGGGATTTAGAACAGACTTAGCAAAGATTCAGAAGAACAAGTTCCACACACAGTGCATAAGTGGGCATACATTAGCAGAACAGGTTTGCAGGATTGGTGACAGTAGCATACCCAAATTCATAATAAAGTAAGAGGTCCAAATTATGCTAAGTATAGGTCCTGATGTTATAAAACAGTCATGCTAATTTGGCAATAGGACAACATTTAGACATGAGAAAAGCAGGTTACAACTAATGCTGAATCGGGGGGGGGGGGGGGGGAAA
>AWOL01S0001556.1:11884-62401 GCA_000715115.1 Nicotiana otophora
TTACTGTATTCACTATTCCTGTTGATTCATGGTATATTGACTGCTCCGGTGATCATTCTGTTGTAGTTCTTTATCTTGTATTCCCCTCAGTATGTTTTCCCCTCCCGACATTTCCTGTTTAGTTCTTCATTACTGTTATTTGCGTATACACTGTTAAATTGTACAGGTTGATTGTAGGTGTCTTGCCTTAGCCTCGTTACTACTTCGTCGAGGTTAGGCTCGACACTTACCAGTATATGGGGTCGGTTGTACTGATGCTGCACTCTCTATGCAGATTTTGATACCGACTCTGGTTGATCGAGATTTTGCTATTGGTCCCCTGTCCGGAGACTCAAGGTAGATCTGTCAGCGTCCACAGACCTTGAAGTCCCCGTCTATCATTTCTTTTCTACTGTTTCTTTTATCCAGACAGTTGTATTTCTTTCAGACTATTACTTGTAGTAAATTCTAGAATGCTCGTGAATTATGACTCCAGATCCGGGTGGTAGTAATTAATATAGTTTTTATGATATTCTGCACTTATTATATTTTATTTTAGTTAATTATTGTTACTTAATGAATGAAAATAAGGAATTGGTTTAATAATTCTCTAACGTTGGCTTGCCTGGCAAGTGAAATATTAGGCGCCATCACGGTCCCGTCGGTGGAAAATTTGTCGTGACACTCCTGAACTGAAGTTTTTATTGTCTTCCTAGTGATACTATCTTTTATGTCCATAACATTCATACGGTACCTTTAACTACCCCAATTTGTATCTGAATATTTCTCAAGGGTCACGATGTCGTATCTGCGAGACTAAATTCCCATGTTGGGGTTCACTATGTTTATCTTGCACGGTCTGTTGATTTGTATGTAACCTCTTGTCTAGCCATAACCAGACTCTTCCTGAATCAACTACTAACTACTTGTTGGTCCATTCTCATATTTGTATTCCGCGTAATCCCTCTTGGGTTATTCCCTTTATCTTAACTTATGTCTCGCACTGGCTCCTTATTTATCAATAACATCTCGGGTAGAAAACCTTACTTCCTTTCCTTGACATCGTGTTTGCATAATGTTCTGGAATCATAGCATATCAGTAGGATTTGAATCGGTGCAATCTCATCCCTTTTTTCATTTTTATCGCATTCTTCCTTTACCATTCCATAGTTACTAGAACCGCTTAATTCTGACTTAATGCCACATCACTCCATATTCCCCCCTTTAGGGGAGTACTAGGATTTAGTGCTATGATAATCTACGTATAGATGTTTTTACCTCTTCCTGTTTGGCGTCTTTCCACATCATCGATGATCCTTGCTCGCCTCGTGGTAATCCTTCTATACCAAGGATAACGAAATTCTTTACTCACGAGGGTGACACTTAATGTAACTGGCACATACAGTCCCTTAAGCTTAACTTTGCTCACCTTCCTTGCTTTAGGGAAGCGTTTTCCTGAATGACCTTTAAAGGGTATTCTTCTGTCGTCCATTCTATTATCGCCGTGACGCAATCTCTGAAATTCTCATGATGCCGACTATTACTCTATCCCTAGTTCATGTTTAGTTTATCTTGTTCATCAGTCCATGTTGATTTCTTATTACTCTGTGGTATAATGTTTCCTTTTGGTAATCACGTTGGAGTCATGAACTTATTTCTCGAAATGAGGATATGACTTTATGTACTATACTCTTTTGTTTTCTCAAGGCCTGTCACCTCTCGTCTTTTCCTTCACTTGACTATAGACTCTGTAATAATGTCATCTTTTTGATCTACCGTTGTCATCCAGGTATCACATATTACTCATAATGCTTCATTAACTCTCTTCTTATTTCCCGCTAACATTTATGTCTATTACTTTATTCGAAAAACTTCAACAAGACATCCTTTTGCTTTTAGCTCCCTTTGCTGTATCCACCGGCTCTTCGGGTTACCTAACATTCTCTCTCTACTAGGGATGGGAGCCATACTAAGGCAATATTTATCCCTTCAAGGCTTCCAGTGCCTATCTTTGTTGTACTCATATCTTTGTCGTACTCATATCTGGGTGTCTCACAAAGAGATCTATTAGCACATTTGCAATATCCTTCGGAAATATCATCTAACGTAACAATCCATCCACCATTTTGGGTTATCCTAACCCCAACTAGATCCTGATATCCTGCCTTCTCTTATACTACTTCTGCTAGCCCTCCCCCACCCCCCTCCACATAGGGCATAAATGAGATGGGTGTGGCCAGTTGTACATACCTCTGTTATTGTTGAAGGTAACTCAAAAGGCTTATATTCCTCTGCCTGAATTGTAAATACTGATAATCTTCATTAATCGGGCGCCTCGCACCCTTCTTCATCTTACTTCTTTTACTTATTCAAACTTGTATCTGTCTTCTGAATCTCTCATTGACTTTCACCATAGGAGTGGATAGATATTCTTGCCTTAAGACTCCTTATCAAGAGGCTTACACGTCTTAGTACACACATAATCTACTGAAGACCTTACATTTACTCATCATAAGCATGACGAAATCGAGTTCCTCTGACTCAATTCTTCCATAGCTACATTCAATTTCTTACCGACTATCTTTCTGGATCTAGGCATCGTCGTATTATGAATAAGATAGAGTTTAGGAACTTGAGTTCTTACAACTGAGCTTTACCACACGATCTAAAGTAAGAAGAAAGAGTGACAGTCCTAAATGCCATGTAGCCTCCTTCTTATAAGTGTGGTGCACAACACACCCATAAACAAGACTCTACTAGACACGACTTGTAGAATCCCTAGGACAAAACTGCTCTGATACCACCTTTGTCACGACCCTAACCGATGGGCCGCGATGGGCACCCAGTGCCTTACTCAACCGAGTACCAACGTTACATATCCTTCTTATCGTACTGTCATTGGAAAATGGGCCAAACGGGTCGTCATGGGCTAACTAGAATAAACATAAGGGAATACACAATATAAGATGACCCAATCTGATATAAAAACTTATACATTTGACATACAGGCCTATAATGCCACAATTAGCACTCTACACTAAACATAGGCCGACAAGGCCATACAATCTTTCATATACATGACATCTGTCTACAAGCCTCTAAGAATACATAACTGTCATAAAGGTCGGGACAGAGCCCCTCCATACCAATCAATACATATCTTAATCATACTGACCAAATAGCAACTCCGGAGCAATTGGAGCGCAACAACACCTTCCGCTGAGCTGATAGCCTACTTGGAGGACTCTCGACCTGGCTATTGGAACCTGCGGGCATGAAATGCAGTGTCCCCAAGAAAAAGGGACGTCAATACAAATAATGTACCGAGTATGTAAGGAATGAAAATTAGTAAACAATAGACATGAGAGAAACATGGAGTAAAAGACTCAACATGTAAGTCTGAATAACTCTGTGAATCATTTATATTTAAAATGTCTTGCTTATGCATATAAATGTCATACCATGCACAGGTATATGCGTACATAATATCATCAAGCCTCTGAGGGCATCCCATCATATCATCCCGACCACTGTGGGCAAATCATCAACGTATACCAGTTGATCAGGTGGTGGTGCATATATAACGCCGTAACCTTTTCCCATATCCCATATATATATAATATACGCGTATATAATACCATCTGGTCATGGATCAATATACATGTATAAATGAATAAAATGCATAAGAATATGTTAATAAGATCAATATACCTTTCGGATAAACATTACTGACTACGTATTATTTTGAGACCCATGAACAAAAGATATAATAATATGTCACGTAGGGAATCAAGAACATAGACACCCCTAGTACTTCTATGAATAGAGTTACTTACGAAAGTTGTGCATTTGCTCGTTTTACTTATATCATTTGTATCATGCCAAAAAGAAAGTAGGAAGATTGCTCCATACTCCCTTAGAATCTCAAAATCACATTGCTATTACGCAACATAATTTCGTATGGATTCCTTTGCTAATCCAAGAACTCCCGTTGCTATTATAATATGGAGTCTTGTATGAATTTCAAAATCCCTCACCTTTTCGTCCTTGGATTTTCCCTTTCTATAACTCCCCCAAATGAATTTTTGATATCAATTGAAGATAAAGTGTAAGGATGACTCATATAAACTTCCCTTTCTACGTGTTTGCAAGGGATGGCTAAGAATATTGTCCATGTGTCCTCCTAACTTAATTGCCTAAAGTCAAGAGTCACTATTTGATCTTTCTCCACTTGCTACCACGTTTGGGGGCTTTGTCCCCAACTACTAATTATCCACAAATCCTTAATTACATGGTTAATCTCCCATTATACCAATAATTGATCAATTACCAACATAATTAATAATTATCTCAAATTACTAAAAATACTACTCATTTTTAACATACTTTATACATCATACTATCATGTTCATGTGGTACCTTGTATGGCACAAGTCCATAAATATCGGGTATTATAGCTTAGACCGTATTTTATCCCAAGATGACAAACTTCGACGAAATTCATTTTCTTCAATTTGCTTACCCTCTTACCTTCACGAATTTACTCATCACTTGTTTGAAATAGCATAATGCTTATAATCTCAAAATAATCTCATTCACGAACTTACGTCGATTAACTTACGACGAAACATTAACATACGAAAATATGGGATGTAACATGTATGGAATTCCAATATGTGTGGGCACTAAGATAAGCCAAGTATTCATGCAACAAGTGGTAGAACGACCAGGAAAAGTAATTGCTTACATTTAAAGAAAGTTGAGAAGGAACGAAAGGAATTATTCGATCAATGATCCAGAGATAATTATGTTATGAATGCACTTAAGATTTTGGAGTATTATCCATGCAGCATATATGTTGACAATCATAAAGCCTTAGACGACTCCGGTATAAGTCAAAAGAAAGAATTGAGTCCAGGTCATAGACAAAGGATTGAATTGTTAGAATATTGGATCATGGATATACCATAGCGACCATGAAAGGCTAAAGTATGGTAGAGCGACAAGGTTTTAGGAAGACAGGAGTAAGAATAAGAAAAGGCGGGTGAGAAGGTGATGAGAATGGATAAGTTCTCGGGATTAAGCCCATGAAAATAAGAGAGCTGATGGTTTCTCTAAGTTATAGAAAGCTCAGTATAGCCTGAATGAACTCAAAGCAGTCTAAGACTTAGTAGCATTTAGAAGATATGGAATGTTGCTCTTGTAGTAGAATGAGGGTGTAATTGTGATAGATAAAGGATGACGTTTGGGCCTTCAATTGAGTAATGATTTGAAGAAGAAAAAAGGGATTTTATGAATTGTACAGGATTAAAATACCCCCATAAGATGAACCACGTAGGGATGCCATGAAATACGATTATTGAAGTATAGTATCGCCCCTAAGTGGATCAGGAAAATCACTTCAAATGTTCCTCGATTTAATATGAGCCCTACTGACAATGTATTACGTAAGATGTTTCAAGTTATCACTGGTAGATTGTAGATCAATATTGAGGTGAATCAACAATGAATGGATAAAAGTTACAAAGTATGAGATAATATTAGGCTGTCATTCTTAAGATGAACAGTAAAGAGGAAGTATTAAAGGACTTAGAGTTATACATATAGGATAAGCAACGAGAGTAACTTGGAGTTTGGTAGCAGACCTCGAAGTTAGAATTATGGTATAGTATGACCTACTTAGATGTAGTAAAGCGATAAACGCCCAGAGGGACAACTTATCATAATTCTGTATATGTTCACAAAGTGAGGCCTAGAGATTGGCTAAAAGCTGGAGGGAAGAGTCGCATAGGCGCACATACAAGGAAAAAGCCGTACAGGCTGCATGACAGAAGGTAGCAAGAGTTATGCAATTGGAAGAATTCCGACCACAGGCCGTGGTGTGAGAAAGAGGCCTAAAGGTGGGAATGCCCTAGACTTTGGATTTATTCACAGATCAGTTGCCTAAATGGCAAGGAAAGTATATCCGGTTATGAGACCGATAAGTGCATCAGTCAACAATCGAGAACGAATGTTCCAAGGGGGGGGAATGATGTTACACCATGTAGTATTGTACGTTGGATTTGTCGTAAATTGACAAAAGTTCAAGGACAAGATTATTTTGTATAAGTATTTCGCAATTTCAAATAAGTGATAAGTAAATTCGTGAAGGTGAGAGGGTAAGCGAATCGAAAAAAATGAGTTTCGTCGAAGTTTGACAATTTGAGATAAAATACGGTCCAAGCTATAATACCCCGTATTTATGTATTAGTGCCATACAAGGTACCACATGACCATGATAGTAAGATGTATAAAGTGTGTTAAAAGTGATTAGTATTTTAAGTAATTGGAGATAATTCTTAATTATATGGATAATTGGTTAATTATTGATTTTAGTGGGAGGTTAACAAGGTAATTGATTTTGGTAGATAAGCTTAAAGGGACATCACCCTCAACGTGGCAGAAATGGGATTTAAGCTGTCACGCCCCAAAACCGAGGAGCGCGACCGACGCTCAACCGAGAGAACCCGACCGAGCAAGCCTGTTAGATTTTCTTCTACCCAAACTCATCCATGAATAAAGAAGGTATGTACTCCATTAATCAAACACTGCAAAGATTTTATTAACAACTTCCTTTTCATTCCCGTTAGCAGCTTCATTCATAATTTCCAAAATGTTACGAGGTTATAGAATTAATAAAAAACATGATTTCCAGATACCAACATTTCTAGTTCAATTCCCCAACATCAACCACAAGACATTTTTAGTCAAGACTTTAGGTACACATATGAGCAATTAAGAGTCTTAAGAATATTGAGATTTTCTCACACAATTTGACATCATAACCTTCATTTGGAACACGACTCAAAGACATAGCATTTTAATACGCAAACCATACTTTGAACAACTATTTTTCGACATAAGGCTCATTCGGAATAACCAAGTTTATAGGGAATAACCCGGAATATAGAAGATAGGAATCTTGAGCCAATCATACTTGTTCTTACGGAAACATTATGGAATTCGATTCTAAGAGAGAAAGTTTATCCAACATACCTCAATTGAGCTTCCTTAAACTCTAGAAGGGTCCGGAATTCTTAGTAACTTCAATCTATTTTAGAAATATAAAAAGTTGAAATAAAATTAAGAAGATGATCATGGTTCTAGCTCACTTGAGCATTTTATTAAACACCTAGTAGGCATGAATCTATACATCTCTTAACCATAGAATTAGTTCATCCGAATACTTCCATTTACCAACAATTTATCCCACTATTATTCTTAAACAATTCTTAACTTCCAACATCACATACATGACCATCCATCCATACCCAACCAACAAAATTCATCAAACAATTACCTTTCAATCTCTACAATGGTTATGTATTTAAATTGGGAAATTATGGCATCCAATCACCATACCCTAAGTTATAACACATATTCCATACATAAATAATCTCCATAGATTATTTAGAGATGGTAGACATGCCTCTTGTAGTGAGACTCATGAAAATCCCAACTTGTAGTGTTCTTGACCAATTTGGGGATTTAAATGGAAATCTATGGATCTTCAAGATTAATCCTTGTTAATATAAGTGTTTAGGAGTAGAAATCAACTCAAAATTACTCCAAAAACATTACCTTGGTTCATGGGAGGGAGGTGTTGGGCGGATTCCCCTTGATATACAAGCCCTAGCTCAATGAAATGACTTAGTTCTCTCTCAACCCGGCCTTGGGGTTATTTAAGGGGTTCCTACGTGCGCGGCCGCGCATTGGCCGCGCACCTGAGGCAGAAACTCTCAAATATGCGCGGCCGCATATCTGGGCACACATATGACACATGTCTAGTAAAATGGCGATCACTTTCTGTATACATATCCAAATGATGAACGGTGTGATGCGTTGGAAACGAGATTCAAAGGGATTTAATTTGATAGGTAGATCACCACCTAAGTCGTTATATTGAGGGAGTTCTATTCATTTGAAATTGGGTCTTGTGCCAACTAAAACATCATTTTCACTTAATGTGTCCAATTTGTTCTACACAAGTTCTTGCGTTCCCAACTCCTTAGTATGTTCCAACACACCTTAAACATACATTATCAATTCAACATGATGTGACTCTATCCCATAGGTTTCCTTTAATATTCAAATACGTTATTCCTAGATACCGTTGGTGCACTTTAAAACTTAAATCATTATGAAATTTTTACGGGGCCTTACATTCTCCCCCGCTTAGGATCATTCGTCCTCGAATGAGGAGTAGAGTCCGTCCCAAAATACTTAACATAACTCGACTCTTCTTTCAAACATTTTAATCCCCTAAATTTGACTAACTCCAAAATATTTCAGAAAATTTGGCAGTCTCCCCTGTAATTGGGCCTAACCACCTGCCAGAGAAACACCAAAACCACCCTAACAACATATCCATAACTCAACAAAGCATCACAGTATATTTTAACAACACTGATCTCAACATTAAGAGCATTACATTAGCAGAAGTGGTATCTAGACATGTGTTGCACATATTTAAATCATAACATATAACAAGTACCCTTTTGAATCACAACCATTTTGTTATATAAGCATGTGAGAATACTTCCTTTATTTTGATAGAGGCAGATCTCAATTTCTGGACTTATCTAACAGGGATGACAACTAGGTACCTCTCATAAGCAAATTACCCATTAACTTCACCTTCAATAGTTTCCACCGGAACAATAGGCAAAGGATTTCCAACAACCTTCTCGAACCTAGATACATGATGCATCGGGTGCATGGAGGACAACAATGGGAAAACATCATACTCATAGTTTGACCTATTTCCTTCAATATTCCATAAGGCCTAATGTGACTACACATACTTTACCTTCTTTAACAATTCACCCAATATATTCATAGAGAAAATCTTGAGAATAACCCGTTCACTTTCTTCAACTCTGAATCCCTATGACGAATACCCAAAGTAAACCTTTGATGACTTCCAACAATTACTCTAAGATGTGCTAGCATAAATATGACCATAAAATTTCCTATCCAATATATTTGATCACGGGATGATGCTTCTTGTTTGAGATGTTTGAACCTTCAACCCCTATAGGTTACTATAAATAGGAACAACGAGGTCCGAGATTGGGCTGAAATTATTCAAGAATCCACCAATGTGCCGACATGGTTAATCATTATGATGACATCATTTATTCGCAACATGAGGCATAGAGTTTCCTAGTAGGCATTGATAATGTAGGGACCATGTTCATGATTCTGAGATCTAAAAGAAATGAGTCATTTTAGACATGTGACATATGAGAGGCATGGTCGGGAGGATAAAGACATTAGTGCTAGTTATTTTCGGAAGACTATGAGTCATGAAAAGGACAGCAACAATTGTTTCATTCCATATGTGCCTTGTTTGGCAATAGTAGGCCTCAAAGATAAATATCCAAGTACATGACACCAATCACCTCTTGGAATATAGGAAAAATTGGTTTAACTCGAAATGAGAATATTCTAGCACCTTGAATGTGGTATGGGTTTCAAAATACAGGAAGTTGCATTATGCTCTTAACAATATTGGAAATAAGGAATCTATGCCACAAGCCCATGAGGATGAAAAAGAAGTAGAACACTTGTGAGATTATTATCATTCTCACAGCTTAACCCTTCACAATAGTTGATCCTATATGAGAGGACTACAGATACAACAACTTGTCCTTCACATCAATATACTCATGAAATGTGCTAGAATTTTAAACATCCACGTGAGGTTGGGAGGGAAAAGTCGCTATAAGGCTGCTTAACATTCAACCACACACGAGTGAAATCATGTAGCTAGGACATATTAATATTGGAATGAAATTATGTATTGATTAGAGAAAATGAATATTTTGCTATAATCTAGACATGTTTCTGCCATAATAACTCTCAAGCTGCAATATCAAGCCACATCATGGGCAACTACAATATTAGGAACAAAGTGAGTTAGTCACTGAGGCATGATCTAGGTAGACATGAAAGTCATACTGAGATGGGTGAACAAAAAGATCTTCTTGTGACGATTTGTAAAAATCTCAAATTTTTCAAAAACTTTATGCGGGCAAGTGACCCCTTTCAATTGACAAGTATACATATGATAGGTGTTGAGATATGCTCTCATGTTACTAGACGGTGAAATGGATTCATGATAATGCTCACAAAGGAGTAAAATGATTGTTCTAATCATAGGAACCACATTCATCGAAAAGAGAAAGAGTGGCTCAAGAACGGTCTCAACACTAGGCTACAATACATTGGATTTGATACCACATAGGTAAACTTTATGACTGTGCATGCATAAACATAAGTGAGCAGATTTTATCCATTTAAATCACAAGGTTCTGTAAGAAATTCATCAGG
Organism: Nicotiana otophora; assembly: GCA_000715115.1. Classification (NCBI taxonomy): domain Eukaryota; kingdom Viridiplantae; phylum Streptophyta; class Magnoliopsida; order Solanales; family Solanaceae; genus Nicotiana; species Nicotiana otophora. Next base: position 22,238 of record AWOL01S0001556.1, read on the forward strand.
TATAGTCCCTTGTTGAGAAGTTAGGAAAGCAAGCGGGATGTATTAATCCTAGAGTTATAACTCAATTCAAGGACATAATTATAGAGCTTAATTCCACAGGAGGTTGTAAATAAGAGAATTTGTGATAGAGTTGCTTCACGAATAATGCGTCTCGTTCAAAGAGTAGGTACATGCAACATTTTGTGATTCAACGTTTTGGTTAAGACCATATTTGTGTAGGACCCTTCAATATGGATGTACATATACAAAAAGGAAAATAATGCGGTGTTCACAAAAAAGTATCAAGGAGTGACTTACTTGGTGATTTTAGATTGATAGGGTAGTACCTTAATTTATGCCCCTCGACTCCACATCTATAACATACATCGGTGCTATAGTGACATACCCCCGAATGATATTTTCCGCACTTCACACAACGGGGATGAGGTCCATTAAACTGACTAGCCCCACCGACATGAAATTTACCCTTTTTGCATACATCATAATCATTCCCTATATCCTTCCTCACGGACCCCGTGATGGGATTAACAATCTCTGCAACAACTCGTTGTATGGACTTTCGGAATTTTCCAAATCTACCACCCCTAACGCGCTTCTGAGCATACTCACAACATGACGTAAAATGTTCCCGCCCACATATCAGGCAGATCGGGATGGGTGTATCCAACCTAAGAGATTTTGTCCTTATTGTGCCCCTCTTTCCACAACCATAACATGTTTAAAGAATTATCCAATATAAACCTGAGTTGCTCTTCTTTCATATAAAACATTCTGGCTTATTGATGCCAATAATCCTCTTTCCTATCTTAGGTGCTCTTACCACGTGATCCGGTGGCACGATGTCACGACCCAAGCCGATGGGCCGCGACGGGCACCCGGTACCTTACTCAGCCGAGTACCAACGTAACGTATCTTTCTTATTACATCATCATATACACGTGACATACACGCCTAATAGGCCAACATCATCATTTATAAACTCAAAACATAGGCCGACAAGGCCGTACAATCTTTCACGTACACGACATATGTCTACAAGCCTCTAAGAGTACATAAATATCATAAAGGTCGGGACAGGGCCCCGCCATACTAATCAGTACATGTCCTAATCATACTAATCACATAAGCAACTCCGTCACAAATGGAGTGCACTAACATCTTCCGCTGAGATGATCGCATACTTGGAGGACTCTCGACCTGTCTATTGAGACCTGCAGGCATGAAACGCAGCGTCCACAGGCAAAAGGGACGTCAATACAAATAATGTATCGAGTATGTAAGGAAAGAAAATTAGTAAATAATAGACATGAGAGAAACATGGAGTAAAAGACTCGACATGTACATCTGCATAGCTCTGTGAATCATTTCATTTTTATAATGTCATGCATATGCGTATAAATGTCATATCATGCATTCTTAGATGCGTTATACTACAAGAAATATATTTTTTAACGACCATTTCTTAACGAAGGGACATGAATCCGGTTGTTATAGATGTATTTATAGCGACCAACCTTTTTTCGAGTAGTTAGAGCCAATTTTTAGTTTGACATTAACGAAGTAATAACATTCTATTCTTAAAAAGCATAATATCCGGTCGTTAAAATTATAATTAATCAATAAAAAAAATTAGGCGCTATATTTTCCCTCTTTTTCCCCAAACTCACCTTATGCCCGCCCCCACTCCCCCTCCAAAAAAACCCTTAGTGTACTGGTGATCAAAACCTAAAACTGCTATAAAAGAATTATAGGATAAGAGAAAACCGCTTGTCACCTCCGCCGGCATCAACTTCTCATCTTAGAGTTTCTTCTCATCAAGGTAAGATTTGAAAATTTACTCTTTTTATATATTAATTTTGGTTCAAATTAATAGGGTTGTGATTTGATTTTCACTTTGGTGATGTTGGTGTTCAAGAATTGTGGCATGGTCGGTTTAGAATCAAGAATTTGTTGTATGATCGATTTTATTTATCTTAATTTGGGCTTAAGAAGTTTTTGATTATTTTAATCTGAGCTTAAGAAATATGAATTTGCGGAATGGTCAGTTTCAATGTGTAATCACCATATCATATCTTTATCTATTTTACTGCTTTTCATTTGTGTTTTTCTCTTGCTTTCTCCTTCTTCATGGCATGACTTATGTTTTCCTTTTGTGTTGAGTAAAATATTCAGTCGTTCTCCAGTTGGGTTCTCAAAAATTTAGAACCTTATAAGGATAAATCTCAATACGTGAAAATTAGGCAGTGGTTTTGACGATCGAAGTGTAACAATGATTTACATTGTTTTGGGTGTTACCATATAAAGGTATATCTGTTGAGTTTTAGCTATCAACTTGGTGTTTGAGTTTTTGCTTCACTGAATTGTTGTGTTTCCAGTTCACAACTTGTAGCAACAAATCTTGTGATGACTTTTTATACTTTGTTTCATTTTTCACAATCTCTTATAGAGAATTGTTGTCCAGTATTTGCGAAAATGATTAGTTCATTTTTTCCTCTAGATTGATCATTATAATAGGTGCTTAAGTTGTAAAAGCAGTCAAGCACTTGTCATTATAGTGAACTGTTGTTACTCTTTCAACTCTCAAAGAGGTGCATGACTAATGTTTAGGTTGTTGAGGTATCGATTTAACTGAATCCAGTAGCCGACCTTCTTTGCTGTTATCCCTTATTGGTTACTTGATATAAAGGTCATCTCTTGGAAAGAAAGAGAATGATATTTTCTTCCAAAACACGGCTTGTAACTTTCACATGATGTGGTTCAGCTGGTAGAGCTGATGGGCAGTTACTGTGATGCAACCAAGTTGAAATGGCGAGCTTGCAAATTATCACGGAGTTTAAAATGTGAAGTCTTAACTACTATTTTTAGGGGAAGATTGAGAAAATCGCTTATCTGCGATGGGACATATTATCTTTCTTTATTGTATAACATAAATTAAGTTCTATTGTACGGGAAAAATAATGATTTATTTCATTGAAATGGTACGTCTCTGCATGTCATATTTCATCGATCATATATGCGCTTGTGTTCTTCAATGTGGCTCCTTATCTTTTTATATTTCGCCTGCTTGGGTTGATTGTGCATACTACTTTTGTATGAAGGAAACATATGGAAATGATTCTGCTCTATGAGCTATTTACATTACCAACAAGAAAAAAATCAATCAAATTGTTAGTAACTCATGAAAGGGGAGCACTTTTAGTTGTTAAAACTTTTGAACATTCTTCCAATCTTGCGTTGTCTGCCTTTGAAGTGAACGGCTCAATTCTTTTAGTGTTTGCTCCCCTCGTAATGGATTATATTGTTCCTTGAGCCTTGCTTTAAACTTTGAATTTTTGTTAATTATGCCAAAAATCTTTACTTTATATAATCCACGTGAGATATCTGCCAGGAGTCTTAATTTAGTTTTAGATTATGTACCCTCGGGCTATTTGGATGACAATATATGGACCTGAAAAGCCAAGATCTTTTCATTATGCATTATTATGCTTTTTGTATCTTTTATTTATGTTGTTGTATATTTTGAAGCTAAGTCACTTATACTCATCAATCAACTATGCTCATAGTAACTAGTTTTGATCATACTTTCCCGTCTATTTGATTCTAACTGGATTCACAAGAATCCTAGGAGATTGTAGCTCCATGGAATCATATTTTAGCTTTAAAATTTTGATAAATTATTCTGTGACCAGAGTATCAATTTGAGCCTTGCTTCTTGAGAGGCATATTTACCACTAATAAGTAGTTGGGAAGCGTCACGCCTCATTTACAAGACAATTAGGTGTATTTGTTCATGATCATAATATGTGTCCATTGAGGGTATACTCATGGGCGAACATCGAAGAAGATAAGATGGAACAGAGGAAGCTATTACTGTAAGAATTTATAGCATCATTTTCTTGCTTTATTTTTCAAGCTTGATGCATGTCAAATATCTTTTGTGTGTTCCGTTGCCTACCATCGTATTTAAACTTTATGTATTTATGCGCACACTATTATTTTGAACTTCTTTTATTTTTATTTATTGCGTTCGTTGCTGGTTGTGAACATTATATGTGAGATCTTGGACTCACTCTTTTTCCTTCTTTACAGACACGCGCCAACAATCTTCCATTTCCAAAAATATTTCATCTTTCCAGACACCCATACTCACTAATCTGGTTTCTTTCAGTGGTTGTGGGGATTATTCTGCTTGACGCTCTATAATCCTAGCAGTATTAATCTTTTGTTTCATAATATTTGTATTTTTAATTATTATGCTCGCTGCATTAATGGAGATTGAGACTGTCATCAGATGCTTTAAATAAGAATTACTTAGTTAGAAGTTGTGTATTAATCTTCTGAAGTAGCTTGAAAGTCTTACTTTCTCATGCTCCGCTAAAGGTAGATGATACTTGTTTATTTTCTTAATTTAGAAGGGAGATGGCTTTTTTTTTGGATTCCGGATATATACAGTATAAAGAAAAGTTATTTGTTCTATGTTCAAATCTTACCTTAGTGGGGAAATTGAGAGCATGTTCACATTGCTAGTCTTCTTCGCCTTTTGGCTTGTGCCAGGGTGTCCTGGCTGAATTTTTCAGTTAGTTTTATTTGATTATTAACAATTAGAGTCTAGTATTTAGTGTTGCTACCGTGATGTATTTCCATATGTCCTGTATTTTGCTAAGCATGTACTTTAGAACTTCTAAGATCATAAGTAATTGTAAGGTACTGCCATCTCTCCATTGAGGAAGTAAAAAAGGAATAACCATGAAAAAGAATACAAATTCAGAATTTGCATAAAAGTCTTAGAAAATGAATTAGCAGAATGATTTTGGAATTGTTTGTCTTAGTCAAAAGAAATTAAATGAGTTTTTCAAGTCCCTTGGAGGAGTTTGCTTCCAGTTCGTATAGCAGATTGATTAAAGAAGATATTGAAGTCTTATTATTATTAGTATCATTTTCGTTTCTTAATTTGTAATTTGTTATAATGAGATCTGACATTTTGTTCATTTTTTTCATAGACCTACTGGAGGCAATTTCATCAAGAAGGCTATGTAGTTCTAATACAAGTCATATACGAGTAAAGTGTAGCGGATCAAGAATTTGGAAGTTCGAAGTATCAATTCTTAAAAAGGTGCAGAGCAGAGAGTTGAATTACAAGAAATTTATTTTGTTGGGGTGGTTTAAAGACGTCTTATGTACATTGAACGCATTTTTTTCTCTTTTTAGGAGTTGTTAATATGTTGTCATACAATTTGGACAGTTTTATTATTCTTTAGTTCTTTGTATCAATGATGAAGTTTCATATGAATATTGATTATTTAATATAGTTTTGATCGAATGTGTATGAAAGCATATGAAATAATTATTGTATATTCAGTAAAATAAAGTTTTATAATTATATTTAGTAAAACTTCTCATTAGCAAAGGGAAATTTTGGCATTAAAAGTACCTATAACGACCAAATTTGTTGCTCCCATATAGTTTTTTAACGACCGGGATGACAATTTAGCGAATGCAAATCCGTCGCTAAAAAAGACATACAAAGATCGAAATTTATGTTGTTGCTAAAGGATCTTTAACGACCGACTTATAGTCCGGTCGTAAACTTTTAACGTCAAGGCTTTTAACGACCGGTGACGACCGGATTTTCTCCGGTCGCTACAAGCTTATAACGATCGGATTTGGACTTCTAACGACCGTTTCCCCCCTCGCTATAGGCCCCTTTTCTTGTAGATATTATCACGCCTCTGAGGGCATCCCATCATATCATTTCGGCCACTGTGGGCAAATCATCAACGTATACCAGCTGATCAGGTGGTGGTGCGTATATAACGCCGTAACCTTTTCCCATAACCCATATATATATATATATATATATATATATATATATATATATATATATATATATATATATATATATATATATATATATATATATATATATATATATATATATATATATATATATATATATATATATATATATATATATATATATATATATATATATATATATATATATATATATATATATATATATATATATATATATATATATATATATATATATATATATATATATATATATATATATATATATATATATATATATATATATATATATATATATATATATATATATATATATATATATATATATATATATATATATATATATATATATATATATATATATATATATATATATATATATATATATATATATATATATATATATATATATATATATATATATATATATATATATATATATATATATATATATATATATATATATATATATATATATATATATATATATATATATATATATATATATATATATATATATATATATATATATATATATATATATATATATATATATATATATATATATATATATATATATATATATATATATATATATATATATATATATATATATATATATATATATATATATATATATATATATATATATATATATATATATATATATATATATATATATATATATATATATATATATATATATATATATATATATATATATATATATATATATATATATATATATATATATATATATATATATATATATATATATATATATATATATATATATATATATATATATATATATATATATATATATATATATATATATATATATATATATATATATATATATATATATATATATATATATATATATATATATATATATATATATATATATATATATATATATATATATATATATATATATATATATATATATATATATATATATATATATATATATATATATATATATATATATATATATATATATATATATATATATATATATATATATATATATATATATATATATATATATATATATATATATATATATATATATATATATATATATATATATATATATATATATATATATATATATATATATATATATATATATATATATATATATATATATATATATATATATATATATATATATATATATATATATATATATATATATATATATATATATATATATATATATATATATATATATATATATATATATATATATATATATATATATATATATATATATATATATATATATATATATATATATATATATATATATATATATATATATATATATATATATATATATATATATATATATATATATATATATATATATATATATATATATATATATATATATATATATATATATATATATATATATATATATATATATATATATATATATATATATATATATATATATATGCGTATATAACACCATTTGGTCATGGGTCAATGCACATGTATAAATGAATACAATGCATGAGAAGTACGTCAATAAAATCTTTCGGAATGTCATAAGACCATTATGTCTTTGAATAATATCATGAAATAAACTTTATCAACAACATATTTTTCTGAGACCCATGAGCAGATGATAAAATAATTGAACACATGGGGAATCAAGAACATAAGCATCTCTACCATTTCTATGAATAGAGTCATTTATGAAAGTTGTGTATTTTGCTCGTTTCATTTGTTTCATTTGGATTATGACAAAAAAAAGAAGGGATAGCCTTAACATACCTGGAGTAGGGGAAAATCCGTATGATATTCTTGAAAAAGGTTGCACCGTACTTTCTTAGAATCACAAAATCTCGCGTTGCTGATGTGCTAAGAAATTTCGTCGGAATTATTTTATTGCAAGAATTTTGTTGAAAGCTTATTGGATGTAGTTCTAGCGTCTGGTTTGGAAATGTCTTAAATTTAAATTAGAAAAAAATCAAACTTGGAATATCTTATGAGACCAACTTGTAAGAATTTCTAACGTTTTTGATTATAGTACTTTTGTATATGTTTGCCGAAGAAAATCACTTGTCCATCTAATCCTTGTAAAGAATTCATGTGAATTCCATACATTAGTTTCCATATGTTAATTTGCTGGTCTAATTCCATACATTATGTTACTACTAAAGAAGCCAAATAAACTCATATGGGTGCCACTTCGGCATAGCTTAATGCCAAGTGGCAGCCCCAACAAGGATCCTTATATACTTAATCATAATTATCCCCACCATTAATCAATTATTCACATAATTAAGAATTATCTCAACTTATTTAAAATACTACTCACTTTTAACTTACCTTGTACACATTACTATCATGGTCATGGAGTACCTTGTATGGCACTAGTCCATAAATACCTGGTATTATAGCTCGGATCGTATTTTATCCCAAATTATCATTTTTTGACGAAACTCATTTTCTTCGATTCGCTTATCCTCTCACCGTCACGAATTTACTTATCACTTGCTTGAAATAGCATAATATTTATAACCTCAAAAATAGTCTCATCCTCGAGCTTATGTCGATTAACTTACGATGAAACTTTAACGTCTAAAAATTTGGGATGTAACATCTCATTTCCGAGATTATATCAATTTACTTATAGCGTACTTTCACGTACTAAAACATGGGGTGTAACATCATTTACCCCTTTGGAACATTCGTCCTCGAATATTGACTGATGCACTTATCATTCTCATAACCCATAGCTCTTGCGAATACTTTAATACTCTTCTTTCCATTTAGGTAACTGTTCTGTGAATGAATCCCAAAGGCCAGGGCATTCCCTCATTTAAGCCTCTTTCTCACACCACGACTTGTAGTCGGAATGCTACCTTCTATCATGCAGCCTTTACGACTCTAACTTTGTATGTGCGCCTATGCGACTCTTCTCTTCTCTTTCCTCCAGCTTTTAGCCAAGCTCTAGACTTCACTTTGTGAACATATACAAAATTATGTCAAGATGTCCCTCTGGGCATCATTAGCTTTACTACATCTAAGTAGGACATACTATACCATAATTCTTACTTCGTTTTATCGTTGCGGAGGTCTGCTATCAAATTCCAGCTTACTCTTGTTGCTTATCCCATATGTATAAATCTAAGTCCTTTAATGCTCCCCGATACTGTTCATCTTAAGAATGACGACCTAATCTCAGCTCATACTTTGTGACTTTTGTTCATCCATTATGATTTGCCTCAATATTGAACTACAATATACCACTAATAACTTGAAACTTCTTACGTAAAACATTGCCACTAGGGCTTACGTTGCATCAAGTAATATTTGAAGTTATTTCCATAATCGTATTTCATAGTATCTCGATGTGATTCACCTTATGGGGGTATTCTGATCTCGTGTCGTCCGCGAAATCTTTTCTCCTTCTTTTTTTACTTCAAATCATTATTCAATCGAAGGCCCAAACGTTATCTTTCATCTGTCACAATTACACCTTCATTTCACTACCAGGGCAATATTCCATCTCTTCTAAATGCAACTAGTCTTAGACTCCTTTGAGTTCATTCAGGCTGAACTTTTTATAACTTAGAGAAACCATCAGCTCTTTTGTATTTATGGGCTTAATCCCGATAACTTATCAATTCCAGTAACCTTCTCACTTGCCATTCTTTATTCTTACTCATGGCTTTCCAAAACCTTGTCGCTCTACCATACTTTAGCTTGCGACCTACACATATTAATTTATACTACTCGCAACCTTCCTTCAACTTGTTTGTACCATAGATTCCCTTGCATTATTCTGGAACATCAAGCGAGACATCACATCGTTTCTAACTCTTCTTTACTCTCGTAACTGGACCTCTCGATACCTAAAAATAGCACTTTTGTCACTAACGATGCCGCTACCATTCCTGGATACTGAATCCCCACACTACTAGCTTTCTATCCACAGTACAGACTATTCCCAACCTTCTGCATTTAAGTATCTCATACGTTGTTCACTTTTACCTTACTTACCTTAAAATCTCGCATCACGTCCTCTATCTCTTTCATGACCTCCCTTTCACATAGGCATAATTCATATCCACAACATGAAGCTCTATTATAATACTTGCACATCTGGTGCACACACAATCCAGTGGGAGCTTCATACTGACTTCTTATAAGGCTGGTACTTTTCTAATTGGCTTTATCGTTGAGCCGTTATAGAATATGGTTAATGTACTATCTCTCTTGTATTTAAGAGTGATCCTGCAATGTTCTCAATCACGAGGTCTAGAATTTTCTTGGTCCAATAATTAGACTCCTGATTTACTGAGTTGATGTAACTCTTTAGTTTCCTCTTCCTTCTGATCAACCTTTATGTAGGCTTAAACTATCTTCCGATATGTGGCTCCTGGGATTAGTTATTACTTTATTCTTTCATGTGCGCTATGGACTATCCATGACACAATCTTCTAACAATTCCATCCTTTGTCTATGCCCTAGGCTCAATTCTTTCTTTTACTTATACCGAAGTCTTCTACGGCTGTATGATTTTCACATATGTGCTGCATGGATAATACTCCAAAATCTTACGTGCATTCATAACGTAACTCACTCTGGATCACTGATCGAATAATTCATTTCGTTCCTTCTTAACTTTCTAAAAATGTAAGCAATTACTTTTTCTGGTCGTTTTTTCACATGTTGCATGTATACTTGGCTTATCTTAGTTCCCACGCATGCAGAATTTTTTGTGCAACTCATATGATTTCGAATATTACTTTTGATTTTTTTCTTCCCGTTCCTTAGACACGGTAGGTACCACTTCCTTATGGAGAGCATACAATGTTGTTGTGAGACTGCTGTTACAAGACCATTTCCTCCTTAGGTTACTAAGCTTAGGTTGAAGCCTTCTTTCTTACTTCCTTAACTAGTCTTTCATTGTAGTATTTAGGGAGGATCCTCTGACTCTTGTAAAGTTGTGAGATTATTACATTGTATACTTGACGGACCTTTTGATGTCCTTCTTTTCCTATAATTATCCATAGTTACTTACTTCCAACCACTTGTGCTTGTAGGGTTGCTTCTGAACTTGATATTTTGACTGACTTCCCAGTGGCACTCTCTTTTATCTCCGTAACACTCATATGGCACCTTTAACTACCCCAACTCCTATCTAAATATTTCTCAATGAGCACGATGTCATAACTGCGATGCTGAATTCACTATATTAGATTTTACTATGTTTATCTTACACGATCTACTGACTCGTCTGTAACCTCTTGTTTAGCCATAACCATGCTCTTCCTGATCAATTACTAACTACTCGTTGGCCCATTCTCATCTTAATATTTCCCGTAATCTTTCTTGGGTTATTTTCTTTGCCTTAAATTACGTCTCGCATTGGCTCCTTATTTATTAATAACAGCTCGGGCAGGAATCCTTATTTCCTCTCCTTGACGTCGTGCTTGCACAATATTCTGGGATCGTAGCATATCTGTAGGATTTGGATAAGTGCCATCTCATTCCTCTTTTATTTTTACCGCATTCTTTCTTTACCATTCCATAGTCACTAGAACCAATTAATTCTAATTTAATGCCACATCACTCCATATTCCGAACCCTTTAGGGGAGTACTAAGAGCTGAAGCCACAATGATCTACCTATAGATGTTTTACCTCTTCACCTTTGGCGTCGTTTCACAACATCAATGACCCTTACTTGCCTTGCGGCAATCCTCTGTACCAAGGATAACAAATTCCCTTATTCGCAATGGTAACACTTAGTGCAACTGGCACATACAATTCCTTAAGCTTAACTTTGCTCATATTACTTGCTTTAAGGAAGCGTCTTCCTGAATGACCATTTTCTGAATTTCTTCATGAATCTTCTTTTGTTGTCCACTCTATTATCGTCAGAACACAATCTAAGATTCTCATGATGCCGACTATTATCCAATCACTCAGTCCCTAATTCATGTTTAGTTTATCTTGTTCACCAGTCTATACTGATTTCTATTGTTCTGGGGTCTAACTTTTCCTTCCGGTAGTCGCGTTGGGGTCACAAACCTATTTCTTGAAATGAGGATATGACTTTATGGACTATACTCTTTTGTTGTCTCAAGGCCTGTCACTTCTCATATTTTCCTTCACTTGACTATAGACTCTATAATACAGTCATCTTTTTGATCTACCGTTGTCATCCATGTATTACATCTTACTCATAATGCTTCATTAACTCTCTTATTTTCCTGCTAATATTTTTGTCTATCACCTTATTCTGAAAACTTTAACAAGACATTCTTTTGGTTTTAGCTCCCCTTTGCTCCATCCACTGGATCTTTGGGTTGCCTAACATTCTCTCTCTACTAGGGACGAAAGTCACACTAAGATAATATTTATCCCTTCCAGGCTTCCAGTGCCTATCTTTGTAGTACTCATATCTAGTTGTACTATTTTAGAGTGCACCATCAGGGCGTCTCACAATGAGATCTATTATCACATTTTCTATATCCTTTGGAAATGTCAGCTAACGCTAACAATCCATCCACCATTTTGGGTTACCCTAACCCCAACTAGATCCTTATATCCCGCCTTCTCTTATACTACTCAAAAGGCTTATATTCCTCTACGATAATCTTCATTAGTTGGGTAGCTCATACCCTTTTTCCTCTTGCTTCTTTTTTTTTCTTGTTGAAACTTGTATCTACCTTCCGATTCTCTTATTCCTTTTTACCGTAAGAGTGGATAGACATTCTTGCCTTAGGGACCCTTATCAAGAAGTTTACACATCTTAGTACACACACGATCTGCTGAATACCTCATATTTATCCATCATAAGCATGATGCAAAAATTGAGTTCCTCTGACTCAACTCTTCCATAGCCACATTCAATCTCTTACCAACCATCTTTCTAGATGTAGGCATCGTCTTATTCTGAATAAGATAGAATTTAGGAAATTGAGTTCTTACAACTGAGCTCCACCATAAGATCTAGAGTAAGAAGAAAGAGTGACAATCCTAAATGCCTTGTAGCCTCCTGCTTATAAGTGTGGTGCACGACACACCCATAAACAAGACTCTACTAGACACGGCTTGTAGACTCCCTAGGACAGAACTGCTCAGATACCACTTTTGTCACGACCCAAGTCGATGGGCTACGACGAGCACCTGGTACCTTACTCAACCGAGTACCAACGTAAATATCTTTCTTATTACATCATCATATACACGTGACATACAGGCCTAATAGGCCAACATCATCATTTATAAACTCATAACATAGGCCGACAAGGCCGTACAATCTTTCACGTACACGACATATGTCTACAAGCCTCTAAGAGTACATAAATATCTTAAAGGTTGGGACAGGGCCCCGCCACATAAATCAGTACATGTCGTAATCATACTGACCACATAAGCAACTCTAGAACAAATGGAGTGCACCAACATCTTCCGCTGAGCTGATCGCCTACTTGGAGGACTCTCGACCTGTCTATCGAGACCTGCGGGCATGAAACACAGCGTTCCCAGGAAAAAGGGACATCGGTACAAATAATGTACCGAGTATGTAAGGAATAAAAATCAGTAAATAATAGGCATAAGAGAAACATGGAGTAAAATACTCAACATGTACGTCTGCATAGCTCTGTGAATCATTTCATTTTTATAATGTCATGCATATGCGTGTAAATGTCATATCATGCATAGGTATATGCGTTCATAATATCATCAAGCCTCTGAGGGCATCCCATCATATCATTTCAGCCACTGTGGGCAAATCATCAACGTATACCAGCTGATCAGGTGGTGGTATGTATATAACGCCGTAACCTTTTCCCATATCCCATATATATATATATATACACATACATATATACGCGTATATAACACCATCTGGTCATGGATCAATGTACATGTGTAAATGAATGCAATGCATGAGAAGGACGTCAATAAAACCTTTCGGAATGTCATAAGACCATTATGTCTTTGATTAATATCATGAAATAAACTTTATCAACTACATATTTTTCTGAGACCCATGAGCAGATGATAAAATAATTGAACACATGGGGAATTAAGAACGTAAGCATCTCTAGCATATCTATGAATAGAGTCATTTATGAAAGTTGCGTATTTTGCTCGTTTCATTTGTATCATTTGGATCATGCCAAAAGAAAGAAGGGATAGCCTTAACATACCCGGAGTAGGGGAAAATCCGTATGATATTCTTGGAAAAGGTTGCACCGTACTTTCTTAGAATCACAAAATCTCGCGTTGCTAATGTGCTAAGAAATTTCGTCGGAATTGTTTTGTTGCAAAAATGTTGTTGAAAGCTTGTTGGATGGAGTTCTAGCGTCTGGTTTGGAAATGTCTTGAATTTGAATTAGAAAGAAATCAAACTTCGAATGTCTTATGAGACCAACTTGTAAGAATTTCTAACGTTTTTGATTATAGTACTTTTGTATATGTTTGCTGAAGAAAATCACCTTTCCATCTAATCCTTGTAAAGAAATCATGTGAATTCCATACATTAGTTTCCAAATGTTAATTTGCTGGTCTAGTTAGTTTGCTGGTCTAATTCCATACATTATGTTACTACTAAAGAAGCCAAATAAAGGTCTTTATCCAAAGAACCTTTCACGTGTAAGAAAGCCTTGTTGTGTCTTATGACTCATCACTCATATAGGTGCCACTTCGGCTTAGCTTAATGCCAAGTGGCAGTCCCAACAAGGATCCTTATCTACTTAATCATAATTATCCCCATCATTAATTAATAATTTACATAATTAAGAATTATCTCAACTTACTTAAAATACTACTCACTTTTAACTTAACTTGTACACGTTACTATCATGGTCATGTAGTACCTTCTATGACACTAGTACAGAAATATCGGGTATTATAGCTCAGATCGTATTTATCTAAATTGTCAATTTTTGACGAAACTCATTTTCTTCGATTCGCTTATCCTTCCACTGTCATGGATTTACTTATCACTTGCTTGAAATAGCATAATACTTATAACCTCAAAAATAATCTCATCCTCGAGCTTACGTCGATTAACTTACGACGAAAGTTTAACGTCCGAAAAATTGGGATGTAACATCTCATTTCCGAGCTTATGTGAATTTACTTATAGCGTATTTCAAAATATTAAAACATGTGGTGTAACACACGATGACATTAATAGGGACAAGGAAACTTCCCTTAGCAACTGTTTCTTTCAATACCTCCTCGCTGCCTCGAACTTGCGAGTTACTCATATGAAAAATGAGACATGACGAAGAAATTAGTTTCCTATCTTGAGCTCTATCGCACGATCTGGAGTATCAAAGAAGTGTAAAATTCCTAAATGTCCAAGTAGCCTCCTCATTATAGATGTGGTCGACAACACACCGATAAGAAGGACTCTACTAGACATGATTCCGAGACATCCTAGGACACTTTAAAACCTTTGGCTCTGATGCCAAGTTTGTCACGCCCCAAAACCGAGGAGCGCAACCGGCGCTCAACCGAGAGAACCTGAATGAGAAATCCTATTAGATTTCCTTCTACCCAAAATCATCCATGAATAAAGAAGGTATGTACTCCATTAATCAAACAGTGCAAAGATTTTATTAACAACTTCCTTTTCATTCCCATTAGCAGCTTCATTCATAATTTCCAAAATGTTACGAGGTTACAGAATTAATGAAAAACATGATTTTCAGATACCAACATTTCTAGTTCAATTCCCCAACATCAACCACAAGACATTTTCAGTCAAGACTATAGGTACACATATGAGCAATTAAGAGTCTTAAGAATATTGAGATTTTCTCATACAATTTGACATCATAACCTTCATTTGGAAAATGATTCAAAGACATAGCATTTTAATACGCAAATCATACTTTGAACAACTATCTTTCGACATATGGCTCATTCGAAATAACCAAGTTTATAGGGAATAACCCGGAATATAGAAGTTAGGAAACTTGAGCCAATCATACTTGATCTGACGGAAACATTATGGAATTCGATTCTAAGAGAGAAAGTTTAGCCAACATACCTCAATTGAGCTTCCTTAAACTCTAAAAGGGTCCGAAATTCTTAGCAACTTCAATCTATTTTAGAAATATAAAAAGTTGAAATAAAATTAGGAAGATGATCATGGTTCTAGCTCACTCGAGCATTTTATTAAACACCTAATAGGCATGAATCTATGCATCTCTTAACCATAGAATTAGTTCATCCGAATACTTCTATTTACCAACAATTTATCCCACTATTATTCTCAAACAATTCTTAACTTCCAACATCACATACATGACCATCCATCCATACCCAACCAACAAAATTCATCAAACAATTACCTTTCAATCTCTACAATGGTTATGTATTTAAATTGAGAACTTATGGCTTCCAATCACCATACCCTAAGTTATAACACATATTCCATACATAAATAATCCCCATAGATTAATAGAGATGATAGACATACCTCTTGTAGTGAGACTAATGAACATCCCAACTTGTAGTATTCTTGACAAATTTGGGGATTTAAATGGAAATCTATGGATCTTCAAGATTAATCCTTGTTAATACAAGTGTTTAGGAGTAGTAATCAACTCAAAATTACTCCAAAAATATTACACTGGTTCATGGGAGGGAGGTGTTGGGCGGATTCTCCTTGATATCCAAGCCCTAGGTCAAAGAAATTACTTAGTTCTCTATCTACCAGGCCTTGGGGTTATTTAATGGGTTCCTACGTGCACGGCTGCGCACCTGAGGCAGAAACTCTCAAATATGCGCGGCCGCGCATCAGGGCGCGCACATGACATAGGTTTAGTAATATGGCCATCACTTTCTGTATACATATCCAAATGACGAACGGTTTAATGCGTTGGAAACTAGATTCAAAGGGATTTACTTTGATATGTATATCACCACCTAAGTCATTATATTGAGGGAGTTCTATGCATTTGAAGTTGGGTCTTGTGCCAATTGAAACATCGTTTCCACTTAATGTGTCCAACTTGTTCCGTACAAGTTCTTGCCATTCTCAAAACTCCTTAGTATGTTCCAACACACCGTAAACATACATTATCAATTCAAAATGATGTGACTCTATCCCATAGGTCTCCTTTAATACTCAATACGTTATTCTCAGATACCGTTGGCTCACTTAAAAACTTAAATCATTAGAAAAGTTTTACGGGGCCTTACATAAGCATCAATGTCTCTTTGGTGTATATAATGTTGTGGCATATTTAGAGATTTTTGGGCAAAATAATCCCCAAAAGAAGGGCCCACAAACCTCAAAGATAATTGATTTTCATACATCATTTAAGAGGGATGTGCATGTTGGTTAAGTAATGGATGAAGCCTCCAAAATAATTCGTATGAAACTTCATAATACTATAGAAAGGTAATTTGCAATTCTAAGAAAGTACGGTGTAATCTTTCTCAAGAATATCATACGGATTGTTCGCTATTTCGATCTCGCCGTTACGTGTTTCATCGCGATTGGCGTGTGTTAGAGGGATTGTCAAGAGAATCGACTCAGGTATGTTAAGGCTAACATTCTTTCCTTTTGGCATGATTCATACTATACAAACGAAACGAGCAAACGTACATCTTTCGTAAATACCTCTATTCATAGAAGCACTAGGGGTGCCTATGTTCTTAATTTCCTATGTGTCTTATTATATCTTCTGTTCATGGGTCTCAGAAAAAAATGCGTAATTGATAAAGTTTATCCGAAGACATATTAATCTTATGACATTCCGAGAAACTTATTAACTTACTTCTTATGCATTTTATTCATTTATACATGAACATTGACCTATGACCACATCGCGTTATATACATGTATATTATACGTATATGGGATATGAGAAAAGGTTACGGTGTTATATACGCACCACCACCTGATCAGCTGGTATACGTTGATAATTTTACACACAATGGCTAAGATGATATGATGAGCTGCCCTCAGAGGCTTGATGATGTTATGTATGCATATACCTATGCATGACATGACATTTATACACACGTGCATGATATTATAAATGTTTCAGGATTCACAAAGTTGTTTAGACTTATAGGTGGAATTCTTTACTACACGTTTCTTTTATGTCTTTTATGTACTGATTTTCATGCCTTACATACTCAATACTTTATTTGTACTGACGTCCCTTTTTGCCTTGGGATGCTGCGTTTCATGTCCGCAGGTGCCGATAGATAAGTTGAGAATCCTCCAAGTAGGCTATCAACTTAGTAGAAGGTGTTGGTACACTCCATTTGCTCCGGAGTTGCCTATTTGGTCAGTATGATTTGGACATGTATTGATTGGTATGGCGGGGCCCTGTCTCGACCTTTATGACATTTATGTACTCTTAGAGGCTTGTAGACATATGTCATGTATATGGATACTTGTATGGCCTTGTCGGCCTATGGTGTGAGTATACAAATGATCATGTCGGCCTTATACACCCGTATGTCATATATATAAGTCGGTACATCCTGTTGAGTCGTCCTAAGTCGATTATTCCCCTCATGTTTTATTCTAGTTATCCCATGGAAGCCTTTCCGGCTCATGTACCTATGATAGTATGATACGATAGATATACTACGTTGGTACTCGGTTGAGTAAGGTACCGAGTGCCCGTCGCGGCCCATCGGTTTGGGTCATGACAAAATGCCTTGTTGTTGATAATCTATAAGGATGCTTGAAAGTGAGAGAAATGGGTTGGAGATATAATGTGTGGCTAACGTGCCAAGAATGAAAGTTATACTTGTAGCCAATGGTGCCGAGGAAATGAAATAATATGAAAAAGATTATAAAATAGGCCTTGTTTCAACTGTCCCTAATTGACTTCGAAAATAGACGTGCCTAAAAGCTTATGTGCTCAGGTCATGCCCAAATGTGGTTGTCTTAATTAATGATATGCTTTGTAATTATTTCCAAAGTGTTTTGAGCTCCTATATGTTCATGAGTTGAAATTGTGTATTACCCTTTTTGGGAAAAAATGTTTCAAGAATGAATGATGTGTTACAGACTTTCTATTGTGACATAAGATTTTCTATTGTGACTTAATTATGTTATACCCCCATCTTGGGAAGAAAACCTTGTATGTAATCAAACACTTATTCTCATATGATGAAACTTTATGAACCTAACCTCGCTAAGGCTAAACATGCCAAACGGTTGATTGGAAGAGAACCCCTTATACAAACTATTATCGTTTTGGGAATCTAGAGTTGTGGTGTTGTGATACACCTCCACCCGCATATATTGGGGTGAGGCGGCAGTGCCACTTTGTGTAGAGATTGTGGTATTGTGATACACCTCCACCTGCATATATTGGGGTGAGGCAGCAAGGCCGCTTTGTGTAGGGATTGTGATACACCTCCATCTGCATATATTGAGGTGAGGCGGCAGGGCCGTTTTGTGTAGAGATTGTGGTATTGTAATACACCTCCACCCACATATATTGGGGTGAGGCGGAAGGTCCGCTTCGTGTAGGGATTGTGGTATTATGAAACACATACATCCGCATACATTGGGGGTGAGGCAGAAGGGCCTCTTTGTGTAAAGGTAGTTGTAGAGGATCCCCGGCACAAGAATTTATAAATGTTATTGAAGGCTTTTAATAAATTTGATGTGGCTTTAACGGATAACTAAGCCTTTTATTGTTACCATGATTCATCATATCCGTGTTGTATTTCCAAGTCCTTGAATAGGTGTTTTGGTTTTCATACTAGTACTATTCCATATGTACTAACGTCCCTTTTTTTCGGGGGTGCTGCATCTTCAATGGATGCAGGTGGTTCGTCAGCGGGCGATTTTGATCCTCGTTAGCAGTTACTGTAAGGCCCCATAAAATGTCGCATAAGGAATTTAAGGTTGATGTTGTTCTTGTGTTATATTGTATCGTCGGTTATGTATATGTTGTTAGGCTTGGTTGTTGGGATTCTCTGACAGGTGGATAGGCCCAGTTACAGGGGAGACTCTGGTGAAATTATTTTAAATTTAGGGAGTTAGCCAAATTTTGAAACTACTGGTGGGTGTGAATTAACAGTAGGTCCACATTGAATGCTAATGACGAAATTTGACCCTCATTGGAGGAAGAATGATCCTAAGTGGGGGAGAATGTAAGGCTCCGTAAAATTTCGCATAAAGAATTTAAGGTTTCGTGGTGTCGAAGTAGGCTTACGTGTTTGAGGATTTTAAAAAGTGCGATGGGGAGTAAAGGAAACATTTGGGTAGAAAATGCATTTCTGCAGCCCACTATGATGCTGCAGAATCACTCTGCGGACCGCATAGTGGCCGCAGGAATGGGCAGTTTTGGATGCCATTCTGCGGTCGACTATGCGACCGCAGAACTGTTCTGCAGTTGATTATGTGACCGCAGAATAGGTCTGCGGGCCGCATAGTGACCGCAGACCCAGGCAGGCGACCCCCAGTTTTGGGCACATATGCGATCAATTTTGCGATCGCATATGCGACCGCAGATCCTGTTCTGGAGCTTCATTTTTGGATTTTTATAACCCAACCCTACTTCGTTAAATAGACGCAATGGACCATTTTTGAGCTAAAATCTGATGTTTTAGAGAGAAGTGAGAGTGTTTTAGAGAGAGAGAGAGAGAAAAAAAACCTTAGGCTAATTTTTATCAATCTTTGCTCAAGATTTGGGGAAATTCACAAGAAAAACTCACAAGGTCTTCGTCCTAAAGGTAAGATTCTACACCCTAACCCTTCATATCGAAAGTTAACTGGAAACGGGAAATTAGTATGACGATTCTTAGGTGTAGGAGTTGGTTATTTTGCATGCATCTGCTATCGAGGGGTGTAGGATAATTGTTGAGCTAAACATGGTAAAGAATGGGTTGTGGGATGATAGAATTCTCCATAAAAGGACCTTGAAACCTTAATGCACACCGAGTGTTTGATAAAATGCTCAAATGAGCTAGAATCATGATCATCGTCCTAATTTTGGTTCAATTTGTTATATTTCTCAAATAGATTGAAGTTGCTAAGAAGTTTGAACTATTTTAGAGTTTAAGGAATCTCCATTGAGATATGTTGGCTAAACTCCTCTCTTAGAATTAAATCCCATGGTATTCATGCAATTTATGTAAAGTCTCGAATTGTTCATTATGCAAGTAGCTATTCCGAATAAGATTGTGATGAGAGTTATATGTACAATATTTATACCAAAATGCTTTAATTATGTTTGTTATCATTTGATAATATGTTCAAAGTATGGGCTGTGCATTAATAATGTTGCGACTTTAAGTCAAGTTGAAGCGAATGCTATTATGCCGAATTTTGTGAAAAATCTCTATGTGCCTAAGACTCTATTTTCTCATATGTGTACTAAAAACTTTGATTTATAATGCCTTGTTGTTGATGATGATGATGATGTTTGAAAGTGAAAAAGGTGAGCATGGAATACTAAATACGGCCGACGTGCCAAGAATAATTTTATAATTGTGGCCACTAGTGCCAATGAAATGAAAAGATGTGAAAACGTATGAAATGAAATGATGGGTATAAAAATATTGATGTCTCCAATGAGATGGCCTAGCCGATCGGGTCGTGATCGGATGACATGCCGCACACATGGTGGTAGAAATTATGATTGTGGTTGATGTCTCTAACGAAATGGCCTAGTCGATCGGGTTGTGATCGAACTCCGTGCTAAAGGTACGGTGGTATTGATATTGTGAATATTGGAATCGTGAATTGTCACGACCCAAACCGATGGGCCGCGACGGGCACCCGGTACCTTACTCAAACGAGTACCAACGTAACGTATCTTTCTTATTACATAATCATATACATGTGACATACGGGCCAAATAGGCCAATATCATCATTTATAAATTCAAAACAAAGGCCGACAAAGCCGTACAATATTTCACGTACACGACATATGTCTATAAGCCTCTAAGAGTACATAAATATTATAAAGGTCGGGACAGGGCCCCGCCATACAAATCAGTACATGTCTTAATCATACTGACCACATAAGCAACTCCGGAGCAAATTGAGCGCACCAACACCTTCCGCTGAGCTGATAGCCTACTTGGAGGACTCTCAACCTGTCTATTAGGACCTGCAGGCATGCAACGCAGCATTCCCAAGCAAAAGGGATGTTAGTACTAATAATGTACCGAGTATGTAACGAATAGAGAAACATGGAGTAAAAGACTCAACATGTAAGTATGAATAGCTCTGTAAATAATTTTATATTTATAATGTTATGCATATGCGCATAAATGTCATACCATGCATAGGTATATGCGTTCATAACATCATCAAGCCTTTGAGGGCATCCCATAATCTCATCTCGACCACTGTGGGCAAATATCAATGTATACTAGCTGTGGTGGTGCGTATATAATGCCGCAACCTTTTTCCATATCCCATATACATATATATACGCTTATATAACGCCATCTGGTCATGGGTCAATGTACATGTATAAATGCATGAAATGCATAAGAAATACGTTAATAAGATTTCTCGGAATGTCATAAAAAATAATATGCATGTCGGATAAACTTTATCAAATACATATTTTTCCGAGACCCATGAACAGAAGATATAATAATAATTCACATGAAAAATCAAGAATATAGACACCCCTAGTATTTCTATGAACAGAGTGATTTATAGAAGTTGTGCATTTGCTCATTTCGTTCGTGTCGTATAGATCATGCCAAAAAGAAAGAAGGGATTGCCTTAACATACCTGAGCCGATTCTCTTGACAATCCTTCCAACATATGTCAATTTCGATAACACGTAATAGCGAATCGAAGTAGGGAAAAATCCTTATAATGTTCTTGAGAAAGATTGTACCGTGCTCTCTTAGAATTACAAATCCCATTGCTATTACGCACTGTAACTTTGTATGAAACTTTTGCACAAAATCCATCACTTTCCTTAGTTTTAATTCACGTTTCTTGTGAATTAGAAGTTTTAGAGATTCTTGGAATTTTAAAGCTTCATCCGTAAGCTTTTTTTGGCAAACATATGTAATTTCCTCTTACTTTATGCATAATAATCCTTGTAGGCCACTAATTCTCCTACACATGCCACATAGCACATAAGTGAATAGTCATCCTTTGGGCTCTTTATGACTGCCACATAATGTTTAAGAATTATCCAAAATTAATATTAATTACCAATTATTTTTAATTAACTTGGAAATTCTGCACTAATCCAATAATTAACCAATTATCCACAGAATTAAGAATTATCTCAAATTACTTAAAATACTGCTCATTTTTAGCACACCTTATACACCTCACTATCATAGTCATGTGGTACCTTATATGGTACTAATCGATAAATACCGGGTATTATAGCTTGGACCGTATTTTATCTCAAATTGCCAAATTTCGACGAAACTCATCTTCTTCAATTTGCTTACCCTCTCATCATCACGAATTTACTTATCACTTGTATAACATAATACTTATAATCCCACAATAATCTCATTCCCGAACTTATGTTGCTTAACTTACGGCGAAACTTTAACGTACGAAAAATGTGGGATGTAACATCTCATTTTCGAGCTTATATCAATTTACTTATGGCGTACTTTCACGTACGAAAACATGGGGTGTAACATCAATGGTTCTATATTGGTACTAAAGACCTCCCAACTTAAAATATGGAAATTTATTTGAATATGGTCTTGATCTTAATTCGAGGTTTGATGTTGTTTGAGGCCTCACTGATATTATGATTGTACTTGCTCGTATTATTTATCATTCTATTGAGAGGGTGTTTTGTCATTCATACTAGTACTATTTCATATGAACTAACATCCCTTTTGCCGGGGGTGCTGCATCTTCAATGGATGCAGGTAGTTCCATAGCAGGTGACATTGATTAGTGATAGCGGGACACTCTATTTTCAGTAGACTTGGTGAGCCCCACTTCATTTCGGGGTCATGTATCTTTTGTTCCTTGTGTATTGTGTTTGAGGTATAGCCGGGGATTTGTTGTCGACATTATCATAATACTCTTATGTATCTATTAAAGGCTCCGTAGACATAGTGTGGGTTGTATACTGGTGATGGGGAAGTCAAACGATGTTATGTTGTGTTTGAATTACTTGTTCCACTTTAGACCATGAAAATGTGTGTGAAATTTGAAACTTAAAATGAAGTAACTAAAGCTAAGAAATTGCTATTGCAGACATGATCACTTTATTGTTTGATTAACGAAAATATGTTTTCTCTTTATTCATGAATGAGTTTGGGTAGAAGGAAATCTAATAGGCTTGCTCGGTCGGGTTTGTCACGACCCAAACTGATGGGCCGCGACGGGCACCCGGTACCTTTCTCAACTGAGTACCAATGTAACATATATTTCGTATCATACTATCATAGGTAAATTAGCCGGAAAGGCTGTCATGAGATAACTAGAATAAAGAACGAGGGAATACTAGACATTGGATGACCCAACATGATATACCGACTTATACATATGACGTACATGCTTATATGACCTACATGATTCTTTATTTATTGAAAACATAGGCCGACAATGCCATACAAGTATCTGTATACATGACATCTGTCTACAAGCCTCTAAGAGTACATAAATATCATAAAGGTCAGGACAGAGCCCCGTCATACCAATCAAAAAAGGTCCTAATTATACTGACCAAATAAGTAACTCCGGAGCAAATGGAGTGCACCAACACCTTCCGCCGAGCTGATAGCCTACTTGGAGGACTCTCAACTTGTCTATAGGGACCTGCAGGCATGAAACGCAACGTCCCCAAGCAAAAGGAACATCAGTACAAATAATGTACCGAGTATGTAAGGAATGAAAATTAGTAAATAAAAGATATGAGAGAAACATGGAGTAAAAGACTCAACATGTGAGTCTGAATAGCTATGTGAATCTGTTACACCCCGTATTTTCATACGTGAAAGTACGCCATAAGTAAATTGACGAAAGCTCGGAAATGAGATATTACATCCCGCATTTTCGTACATTAAGGTTTCATCGTACACTCGGGGATGAGATTATCTTAAGGTTAACATATTTATGTTATTTATAACAAGCGATAAGTAAGTGCCATAAAGGATAAAGGATAAACGAATTAAAGAAAATGAGTTTTGTCGAAGGTGGTCAATTTGGGATATAATACGATCCGAGCTATAATACCCGGTATTTATGGACTAGTGCCATACAAGGTACCCCGTAACCACGATAAGTAGGGTATATAAAGTATGTTAAAAGAGAGTAGTATTTTAAGTAATTGGAGATAATTCTAAATTATGTGGGTAATTGGTTAATTATTGGTTAATGAGATATTACCTAATTAATTAAGGGTATATTGGATAAGGATTTAATTTCATTAGGTGGAAGCCCTCCTTCAAACTAAGTGACTACGCCTTTAGACCATTAAATTAAGAAGACAGTTGGACAATATCCTAATCATTCCATACAAACACGTAAGAAGTAGACTTTGTGTTAGTCACCCTACACTTTGTATTGAATATCAAAAAATTCAATTTGGAGGAGATTTAGAATTTTATAGGAGACTTCATGTTACAACAGCAACGAGAGTTCTTGGTTAGTAAAGGAACTCATACGAAATTATACTGTGTAATCGTAACAGAATGTTTTGATTCTAAGAGAGCACGGTACAATCCTTCCCAAGAATATCATGCGGATTTTTCCCTACTCCAGGTATGTTAAGGCTATCCCTTCTTTCTTTTTGGCATTATCAATATGATACAAACGAAACGAGCAAATGCACAATTTCCATAAATGACTCTATTCATAGAAATATTAAGGTTGTCTATATTCTTGATTCCCCATGTGAATTATTATTATGTCTTCTGTTCATGAGTATCAGAAAAATACGTATTTGATAAAATATATCCAACAGGCATATTATTTTTATGATATTCCGAGAAAATCTTATTAACGTATTTCTTATGCATTTCATGCATTTATACCAGATGGTGTTATATACGCATATATTATATGTATATGGGATATGGGAAAAGGTTATGGCATTATATATGCACCACCACCTGATTAGCTGGTATACATTGATGATTTACCCACAATGGTCGAAATCATATGATGGGATGCCCTCAGAGGCTTGATGATGTTATGAACGCATATACCAATGCATGGTATGACATTTCTACGCATATGCATGATATTATAAAAATGAAATGATTCACAAAGCTATGCAGACGTACATGTCGAGTCTTTTACTCCATGTTTCTCTCATGTCTATTATTTACTGATTTTTATTCCTTTACATACTCGGTATATTATTTTTACTAACGTCCCTTTTGCCTGGGGATGCTGTGTTTCATGCTCGCAGGTCTCGATAGACAGGTCGAGAGTCCTCCAAGTAGGCGATCTACTCAGCAGAAGATGTTGGTGCACTCCATTTGTTCCGGACTTGCTTATGTGGCCAGTATGATTAGGACATGTACTGGTTAGTATGGCGGGGTCCTGTCCAGACCTTTATGATATTTATGTATTCTTAGAGGCTTGTAGACATATGTCGTGTACGTGAAAGATTGTACGGCCTTGTCGGCCTATGTTTTGAGTTTATAAATGATGATGTTGGCCTATTTGGCCCGTATGTCACATGTATATGATGATGTAATAAGAAAGATACGTTACGTTGGTACTCGTTTGAGTAAGGTACCGGGTGCCCGTCGCGGCCCATCGGTTTGGGTCATGACAAAAGTGGTATCGGAGCAGTTCTGTCCTAGGGAGTTTACAAGCCGTGTCTAGTAGAGTCTTGTTTATGGGTGTGTTGTGCACCACACTTATAAGCAGGAAGCTACATGGCATTTAGGACTGTCACTCTTTCTTCTTATTCTAGATCGTGTGGTAGAGCTCAGTTGTAAGAACTCAATTTTCTAAACTCTATCTTATTCATAATACGATGATGCCTACATCCAGAAAGACGATTGGTAAGAGATATAGTTATTGAAGAGTTGTGTCAGAGGAACTCGAATTGTCATGATTCTTATGATGCTTATCATATGTGTACTAAGATATGTAAAACTTTTTGATAAGGACCCCTAAGGAACAAATGTCTATCCACTCTTAAGGTAAAAAGGAATAAGAGAATCGGAAGGTAGATATAAGTTTCAGCAAGTAAAAGAAGCAAGATGAAAAAGGGTACGAGTTACCCAGCTAATGGAGATTATCGCAGAGGAATATAAGCCTTTTGAGTTACCTTCAACAATAACAGTAGTATGTACAATTGGCCACACCCATCTCATTTATGCCATATAGGGGCTAACGGTATTAGTATAAGAGAAGGCAGGATGTCAGGATCTAGCTGGGGTTAGGGTAGCCCAAAATGGTGGATGGATTATTAGTGTTAGCTGACATTTCTGAAGGATATTGCAAATGTGCCTGGCATAGATCTCCTTGTGAGACACCCAGATGGTGCACTCTAAAATAGTACAGCTAGATATAAGTACTATAAAGATAGGCACTGGAAGCCTTGAAGGGATAAATATTATCTTAGTATGTCTCCCGTCCCTAGTAGAGCGAGAATGTTAAGCAACCCGAAGAGCCAGCAGATGGAGCGAAGGGAGCTAAAAGCAAAAGAATGTCGTGTTGAAAGTTTTTAGAATAAAGTAATAGACAGAAATGTTAGCAGAAAATAAGAAGAGAGTTAATGTGATACATGGATGACAACGGTAGGTCAAAAAAATAATAATTGTATTACAGAGTCTATAGTTAAGTGAAGGAAAAGACGAGGTGACAGGCTTTGAGACCACAAAAGAGTAAAGGTCATACAGTCATACCCTCATTTCGAGAAATATGTTTGTGACTCTAACGTGATTACCAGAGGGAAAAGTTAGACCCCAGAGTAATAAAAATCAGTATGGACTGGTGAACAAGATAAACTAAACATGAATTAGGGACTGAGTGATTTGATAATAGTCGGCATCATGACAATTTCGGAGATTGCGTTCCGGCAATAATAGAAGATAGAAGAATAATCTTTAAAGGTCATTCAGGAAGACGCTTCCCTAAAGCAAGCAAGGTGAGTAAAGTTAAGCTTAAGGGACTGTATGTGCTAGTTACACTAAGTGTCACCCTGGCGAGTGAGGAATTTTGTTATCTTTAGTATAGAAGGATTACCACGAGGTAAGTAAGGATCAACGATGATGTGAAAAGATGCCAAAGATGAGAGGGTAAAACATCTATACATAGATCATCGTAGCACTAAATCTTAGTGCTCCCCTAAAGGGGGGAATATGGTGTAATGTGGCATTAAGTCAGAATTAAGTGGTTCTTGTAACTATGGAATGGTAAAGGAAGAATGCGATAAAAATGATAAAGGGATGAGATTGCACTCATTTAAATCCTACAGATATGCTATGATTCCATAACATTATGCAAGCACGACGTCAAGGAGAGGAAGTAAAGGTTCCTACCCAAGATGTTATTGATAGATAAGGAACCAGTGCGAGACGTAAGTTAAGACATAAACCAATGACCCAAGAAAGATTACGCAGAATATTGATATGAGAATTGGCCAACGAGTAGTTAGTAGTTGATTTAGGAAGATCCTAGTTATGGCTAAAAAAAGGATACAGACAAATCAGCAGATCATGCAAGATAAACATAGTGAACCCCAACATGGGGAATTCAGTCTCGTAGATATGACATCGGAACCCTTGAGAAATATTCAGATAGGAGTTGGGGTAGTTAAAGGTATCGTATGAGTATTACGGAAATAAAAGAGAATGCCGCTTTGAAGATAGTCAAAACTTCAGTTCAGAAGCAACAGCACGAGCACAAGTGCACAGAGGTATGTAACTACGGATATTTACAGGCGAGTAAGAACATCGAAAACTTATTCGGGTATACAATATAATAAGCTCACAACTTTACAAGAACCAGAGGGTCCTCCCTAAGCACTACCATGAAAGACTAGTTGAGGAAATAAGGAAGAAGACTTCAACCTAAGCACAGTTACCAAAAAAAGAAATGGTCTTATAACAATAGTCTCACAACAACATTGTATGCACTCCATAAGAAAGTTGCACCTATCGTGGATATCAAACGGGAAGAAGAAAAGAATCCAAATGTGATATTCAAGATCATATAGGTTGTATGGATTCCAATATGTGTGGAGGAACTAAGATAAGCTAAGTATGCACGCAACAAGGGAACAGAAAGACCAGGAAAAGTAATAACTTACGTTTAAAGAAAGATGAGAAAGAACGATAGGAATTATTCGATCAATGATCCAGAGTTAGTTACATT
Organism: Nicotiana otophora; assembly: GCA_000715115.1. NCBI lineage: Eukaryota > Viridiplantae > Streptophyta > Magnoliopsida > Solanales > Solanaceae > Nicotiana > Nicotiana otophora. The sequence continues at coordinate 51,331 of AWOL01S0001556.1, forward strand.
ATAAACACACTTAAGATTGCCGAGTATTATCCATGCAGCATATATGTTGACAATCATACAGCCGTAGAAGACTCCGGTATAAGTTAAAAGAAAGAATTGAGCCCAGTTCATAGACAAGGGATTGAATTGTTAGAAGATTGTATCATGTATATTTCATAGCGTCCATGAAGGGCTAAAGTAATAAGTGATACCAAGAGCCACAAATCGGAAGATAGCTTAAGCCTACATAAAGGCTAATCAGAAGAGAGAGGAAACTAAAGAGTTAAATCAGGAGTCTGATTATTGGACCTAAAAAATTATAGACCTCGTGATTGGGAACATTGCACGATCACTCTTAAGATCAGAGGTAAAAGAGAGATAGTACAACAGCCATATTCTATGACGGCTCTACGATAAAGCCAGTTAGAAGAATACCAGCCTCATAAGAAGTCAGTATGAAGCTTCCACCGGATTGTGTATGCACCAGAGGTGCAAGTAATATAATAGAGCTTCAAGTCATGGATGTGAATTATACCTATGTGGAAGGGAGGTCATGAAGGAGATAGAAGATGTGATGCGAGATTTTAAGGTAAGTAAGGTAAATGTGAACAACGTACGAGATACTCAGATGCAGAAGGTTGTGAATAGTCCATACTATGGATAAAAGGCCAGAAATGCAGGGATTCAGTATCCAAGAATGATAGCGACATCGTCAGTAGCATATCTTCCAGCCTATGTTTTCTAGGTACCGAGAGATCTAGCCAAGAGAGTAAAGAAGAGTTAGAGACGATGTGATGTCTCGCTTGATGTTCCAAAATCACATAAGGAAATCTGTGGTGCGAGCAAGTTGAAGGAAGGTTGCGAATAGTATAATTGAATATGTGTAGGTCGCAAGCTAAAGTATGGTAAAGCGACAAGGTTTTAGGAAGACAGGAGTAAGGATAAAAAAGGGAGAGTGAGAAGGTGATGAGAATGGATAAAGTCCTTAGGATTAAGCCCATGAGAATAAGAGAGCTGATGGTTTCTCTAAATTATACAAAGCTCAGTATAGCCTGAATGAACTCAGATGAGTCTAAGACTAATTGCATTTAGAAGAGATGGAATACTGCCCTGATAGTACAATGAGGGTGTAATTGTGATATATAAAGAATGGCGTTTGGGCCTTCAATTGAGTAATGATTTGATGAGGATTTCATGAATTCTACGGGATTAAAATACCCACGTAAGTGAATCACATTAGGATGCTATAACATACGGTTATTGAAGTACAGTATCGCCACTAAGTGGATAAGGAAAATCACTTCAAATATTCCTCGATGCACGTAAGCCCGGCAAGGTATTACATAAAAAATTTCAAGTTATCAGTGGTATATTGTAGATTAATATTGAGGTGAATCCACGATGGATGGATAAAAGTCACAAAGTATGAGATGAGATTAGGCCGTCATTATTAAGATGAACAGTAATTAGGAAGCATTAAAGGACTTAGATATATACATATGGGATAAGCAACAAAAGTAACCTGGAGTTCGGTAGCAGACCTCAGTAACGATAAATCGAAGTAAGAGTTATGGTATAGTATAACCTACCTAGATGAAGTAAAGTTATACGAATGGATAATCGGGTCTATGAAATAAGATATAACAATATTCGTAAGTTTGACAAAGTACCGAGCGAAGAACTTCAGTGTACCTATAGATGACCAGAGGGACATTTTATTAATCTCTGTATATGTTTACAAAGTGAGGCCTAGAGATTGGCTAAAAGCTGGAGGAACAAAAAAGGAGAGAAGAGTCGCATAGGCGTACTGACAAAGTCAGAGTCGTACAGGTTGCATGATAAAAGGTAGCAGCAGTTACAAGATTGGAAGGATTCCGATCACGAGTCGTGGTGTGAGAAAGAGGCCTAAAGGGGGAATGCTCTGGCCTTTGGGATTCATTCACTAAGAAGTTGCCTAGATGGCAAGAGGAGTACTAAAATATTCACAAGAGCTATGGGTTATGAGAATGATAAGTGCATCAGTCAACATTCGAGGACGCATATTGCAAAGGGGGGAATGATATTACACCCTATATTTTTATATGTGAAAGTACGCCATAAGTAAATTGATGAAAGCTCAGAAATGAGATATTACATCCCGTATTTTCGTACATTAAAGTTTCATTGTAAGTTAATCGACGTAGGTTCGGGGATGAGATTATCTTGAGGTTAACGTATTTATGCTATTTATAACAAGCGATAAGTAAGTGCCTTAAAGGATAAAAGGTAAATGAATTAAAGAAAATGAGTTTTGTCGAAGGTCGTCAATTTGGGATATAATACGATCCGAGCTATAATACCCGGTATTTATGGACTAGTGCCATAAAAGGTACCCTATAACCACGATAAGTAGGGTACATAAAGTATGTTAAAAGAGAGTAGTATTTTAAGTAATTGGAGATAATTCTTTATTATGTAGGTAATTGGTTAATTATTGGGTAATGGGATATTACTTAATTAATTAAGGGTATATTGGATAAGGATTTAATTTCATTAGGTGGCAGCCCCCCTTCAAACTAAGTGACTAATCCTTTAGACCATTGAATTAAGAAGACACTTGGACAATATCCTAATCATTCCATACAAACACGTAAGAAGTGGACTTTGTGTTAGTCACCCTACACTTTGTCTTGAATATAAAAAAATTCAATTTGGAGGAGATTTAGAATTTTATAGGAGACTTCATATTACAAAAAGAACGGGAGTTCTTGGTTAGTAAAGGAACTCATGCGAAATTATACTGTGTAATCGTAACTGGATTTTGTGATTCTAAGAGAGCACGGTACAATCTTTCCCAAGAATATCATACGGATGTTTCCTTACTCCAGGTATGTTAAGACTATCTCTTCTTTCTCTTTGGCATGATCAATACGATACAAACGAAACGAGCAAATGCACAATTTTCATAAATGACTCTATTCATAGAAATATTAGGGGTGTCTATATTCTTGATTCCTCATGTGAATTATTATTATATCTTCTTTTCATGAGTCTCAGAAAAATACGTATTTGATAAAATTTATCCGACAGACATATTATTTTTATGACATTTCGAGAAAATCTTATTAATGTATTTCTTATGCATTTCATGCATTTATACATGTACATTAACCCATGACCAGATGACGTTATATACGCGTATATTATATGTATATGGGATATGGGAAAAGGTTATGGTATTATATACGCACCACCACCTGATCAGCTGGTGTACGTTGAGGATTTGCCCACAGTGGCCGAAATGATATGATGGGATGCCCTCAGAGGCTTGATGAGTTATGAACGCATATACCAATGCATGGTATGAAATTTATACGCATATGCATGACATTATAAAAATAAAATGATTCACAAAGCTATGCAGACGTACATGTCGAGTCTTTTACTCCATGTTTCTCTCATGTCTATTATTTACTGATTTTCATTCCTTACATACTCGGTACATTATTTGTACTGGCGTCCCTTTTGTCTGGGGACGCTGCGTTTCATGCCCGCAGGTCTCGATAGACAGGTCGAGAGTCCTCGAACTAGGCGATCAGCTCAACGGAAGATGTTGGTGCACTCCATTTATTCCGGAGTTGCTTATGTGGTCTGTATGATTAGGACATGTACTGGTTAGTATGGTGGGGCCCTGTCCCGACCTTTATGACATTTATGTATTCTCAGATTCTTGTAGACATTTTTCGTGTACGTGAAAGATTGTACGGCCTTGTCGGCCTATGTGTGGAGTTTATAAATGACGATGTTGGCCTATTAGGCCCGTATGTCACGTGTATATGATGATGTAATAAGAAAGATACATTACGTTGGTACTCGGTTGAGTAAGGTATCGAGTGCCTGTCCCGGCCCATTGGTTTCGGTCGTGACAGAATCATTTCATATTTATAATGTCATGCATATGCATATAAATGTCATACTATGCACAGGTATATGCGTACATAACATCATCAAGCCTCTGAGGGCATCCTATCATATCATCTCAGCCACTGTGGGCAAATCATCAATGTATACTAGCTGATCAGGTGGTGGTGCATATATAACACCGTAACCTTTTCCCATATCCCATATACATATAATTTACATGTATATAACGCCATTTAATCATTAGTCAATATACATGTATAAATGAATGAAATGCACATGAAATACGTTAATAAGATTTCTCAGAATGTCACAAGATCAATATGCCTTTGATTAATTTCATGAAATGAACTGTATCAACTTACGTATTTTCTGAGACCCATGAACAAATTATAGAATAAATGTAAACATGGGGAATCAAGAACGTAGGCACTTCTAGTACTTCTATGAATAGAGTCATTTACGAAAGTTGTGCATTTGCTCGTTTAGTTTATAACGTATGGATCATGCAAAAGGAAAGAAGGGATAGCCTTAACATACCTGAGCCAGTTCACTTGACAATCCCTCTAACACATGACAATCACGACAAAACTCGTGACGACAAGATCGAAGTAGGAAAAAATCCGTATGATATTCTTGAGAACGATTGTACCGTACTTCCTTAGAATCGTAAATCCCACATTGCTATAGTATTAAGTAGTCTTCGTATGAAATGTTGAAGAAAATCACGTTGCTTTTGCAAAATATGACCTTTTCTGAAGCTTTCTTCTGTGACTTAGTAGGTGTGTGCATTTCATTTTGTGAACTAGAGAGATTCTTTTTAGCCTTTGGGTGTGGGCCCAACTTTTGTGGCTAAGCTTTGCCTAAAGGCCCCGAATTATGCCACTTATTTTAATGAACTAAGAGTCATTACTTGGGCTTGATCAAGACCTTCTTCGGCTGCCACGTTGAGGTCCAAGGCTTATCCAAAGATGTTTAATTAATTAGCTAATATCCCACTAAAAATCATTAACTACCCAATTACCAAATTAATTAGGAATTATCTATAATTACTTAAAATATTAATCACTTTTAACACACTTCATATATCATACTATCATGGTCATGTGGTACCATGTATGGCACTATTCCATAAATATGGGGTATTATAATTTGGACCGTATTTTATCTCAAAATGTCAAACTTCGACGAAACTCATTTTTTTCGATTCGCTTACCCTCTCACCTTCATGAATTTACTTATCACTTGCTTGAAATAGCACAATACTTATAATCTCAAAATAATATCATTCACGAGCTTACGTCGATTAACTTACGATGAAACTTTAATGTACGAAAATGCGGGATGTAACATCTCATTTCCGAGCGTTCATCAATTTACTTATGGCGTACTTTCACGTACGAAAATATGGGCTGTAACATCATTCCCCCTTTTGGAACATTCGTCCTCGAATGATGACTGATGCACTTTATAATTCTCCTAACACATAGCTCTTGCGAATACTTTAATACTCTCCTTGCCATTTAGGCAACTGTTCTGTGAATATATCCAAAGGCCAGGGCATTCCCACCTTTAGACCTCTTTCTCACACCACGACCTGTGGTCGGAATTCTTCCAATCTCGTAACTTTTGCTACATTTTGTCATGCAGCCTATACGTCTTTTTTCGTATATGTACGCCTATGCGACTCTTCCATCCAGCTTTTAGCCAATCTCTAGGCCTCACTTTGTAAACATATACAGATCTTGACAAGATGTCCCTCTGGGCATCTATAGGTATACTGAAGTTCTTCGCATGGTACTTTGTCGAACATACGAATATTGCTATATCTTATTTCATAGACTCGGTTATCTATCCACATGACTTTACTCTTATTTCGATTCAGCGTTATTGAGGTCTGCTACCAAACTCCAGGTTACTCTCGTTTCTTATCCTATATGTATAAATCTAAGTCCTTTAATGCTTCTTCATTACTATTCATCTTAAGAATGATGGCCTATTCTCATCTCATACTTTGTAACTTTTATCCATCCATTATTGATTCACCTCAATGTTGATCTGCAATCTACTACTGATAACTTGAAACCTCTTACGTAATACATTGTCACTAGGGTTTACGTCTCATCGGGGAATATTTGAAGTGACTTGCCTAATCCACCTAGGGGCGATACTATAATTCGATAGCCGTATTTCATAAAATCCCAACGTGATTCATCTTATGGGGGGGGGGGGGTATTCTAATCCCGTGCCGTCCATGAAATCCTTTTTTTCTTTAAATCATTACTCAATCGAAGGCCAAACGTCATTCTTTCTCTATTCTACTCCCATGTCTCACCCTTATTGTATTATCAGGCAGCATTCTATCTCTTCTAAATGCTATTAGTCTTAGACTCCTTTGAGTTCATTCAGGCTATACTGAGCTTTATATAACATAGATAAACCATTTGCTCTCTTGTTTTCATGGGATTAATCCCGAGGGCTTATCCATTCTCGTCACCTTCTCACTCGCCTTTCCTTATCCTTACTCATGTCTTCCTAAAACTTTGTCACTCTACCATACTTTAGCTTGCGATCTACACATATCCATTTATACTACTCGTAACCTTCCTTAAACTTGCTTGCACCATAGATTTCATTATGTTATTCTGGAACATCAATTCATCTCAAATTCCTCTTTACTCTCTTAACTAGACCTCTCGATACCTAGAAACCATAAGCTGGAAGATATGCCACTAACGACACTGCTATCGTTCCTAGATACTGAATACCAGCGCTTCTAGCCTTCTATCTGAAGTATGGACTATTCACAACCTTCTACACTTAAGTATCTCATGCGTTGTTAACCTTTACCTTACTTACCTTAAAATATCGCCTCCCATCTTCTATCTCTTTCATAACCTCCCTTCCACATAGGTATAATTCACATCTACAACTTGAAGCTCTATTATAATACTTGCACCTCAGGTGCATTCACAATCCGGTGGGAGCTTCATACTGACTTCTTATGAGGCTGGTACTCTTTATAGAATATGGTTGTTGTACTCTTGTACCTCTAATACTAAGAGTGATTCTGCAATGTTTTCAATCACGATTGCTATAATTTTTTAGGTCCGATAATCAGGCAGTTGATATACTTAGTTGATATAACTCTTTAGTTTCCTCTTCCATCTGATCAGCCTTTATGCAGGCTTAATATATCTTTCGATCTACAACTCCTGGTATTAGTTATTACTTTAGCCTTTCATGGGTGCTATGGAATATCCATGATACAATCTTCGAATAATTCAATCCTTTGTCTATGACCTGAACTCAATTCTTTCTTTTAACTTATAACGGAGTCTGCTACGGCTTGTATGATTGTCAACATATATGCTGCATGGATAATACTCTGAAATCTTAAGTGCACTCATAATGTAACTAACTCTGGATCGTTGATCGAATAATTCCTTTCGTTCCTTCTCAATTATCTTTAAATGTAAACAATTACTTTTCCTGGTCGTTTTATCACTTGTTGCACGAATATTTAGCTTATCTTAGTGCCCACACATATTGGAATTCCATACAACCCATATGATCTTGAATATCACCTTATGATTTTGTTTCTTCATTAGCCACGATAGCTGCCACTTTCTTATGGAGTGCATGCATTGTCGTTGAGAGACTGTTATTACAAGATCATTTCCTCTTCAAGTTACTATATTTAAGTTGAAGCGTTCTTCCTTATTTCCTCAGCTAGTCTTTCATTGTAATACTTAGGAAGGACCATCTAACTCTTATAAAGCTGCGAGGTTATTACATCGTATACTCAACGGAATTTGTTTTTTTGATGTCCTTCCTTGCCTATAATTATCCATAGTTACTTACCTTCATGCCCTTGTGCTTCTAGGGTTACTTCCGAACTGATATTTTGACTGTCTTCCCAGTAGCACTCTCTTTTATTTCTGTAACACTCATACGGTACCTTTAACTACCCCAACTTCTATCTGAATATTTCTCAAGGATCACGATGTCATACCTATGAGACTGAATTCCCCATGTTGGGGTTCACTATGTTTATCTTGCACAATCTGTTGATTTGTTTGTATCCTCTTGTCTAGCGATAACTAGCCTCTTCCTGAATCAACTGCTAACTATTCGTTGGCCCATTCTCATATCAACATTCCGCGTAATCTTTTTTGGGTTATTTCCTTTGTCTTAACTTACGTATCCCACTGGCTCCTTATATATTAATAACATCTCGAGCAGGAACCCTTACTTCCTCTCGCTGACGTCGTGTTTGCACAATGTTATGGAATCGTTGCATATCTGTAGGATTTAAATGAGTGCAATCTCATCCCTTTCTCATTTTTATCGCATTCTCCCTTTACCATTCATAGTTACTCAAACCACTTCATTCTGACTTAATGCCACATCACTCCATATTCCCATTTTTAGGGGAGTACTAAGATTTAAAGCAATGACGATCTACCTATAGATGTTTTACCTCTTCATCTTTGGCGTCTTTTCATATCACCGATGACCCTTACTCACCTTGCGGTAATCCTTCTGTACCAAGGATAACAAAATTCCTTACGTATGAGGGTGTCACATAGTATAAATGGCAAATATATTCCTTAAGCTTAACTTTGCTCACATTGTTTGCTTTAGGGAAGCGTCTTGCTGAATGACCTTTAAAGGGTATTCTTCTGCCATCCATTCTATTATCGTTGGAATGCAATCTCTGAAATTTCCATGATACCGACTATTATTAAATCACTCAATCGCTAATTCGTGTTTAGTTTATTTTGTTCACCAGCCCATACTGATTTCTATTACTTTGGGGTCTAACGTTTCCTTTTGGTAGTGTAACACCCCGAAAATTTTTGAAGAACTTAAGTGTAAAGCTCGGTAAAATTTGCAAAGGAAATAATGTTTCATGGTGCCGGACTAGGCTTACGTGCCGGACCTTTTGGGTTGAACAATGCACAGGAAAGTAAAGGAAAAGTTTTGGTGGAAAAGTGCATTTATGCTGTCCATTATACGACCGCAGAATCACTCTGCGGACCGCATAATCGCCGCAGAGTGAGGCAGTTAATTAGGTCAGTTGGAGGCAATTATGCGGTCGACTATGTGACCGCATAACTGTTATGCGGTATACTATGCGACCGCATAACTGTTATGCGAACCGCATAGTGACTGCAAACTCAGGCAGATTTTTGGTCCTTTTGGACACCAATTATACGACCGATATGCGGTCCACATAACCATTATGCGGTCGCATATGCGATCACAGAACCTGTTCCGAAGCTTCATTTTTGGATTTTTAAAACCCGACCCTATTTCGTTAAATACACTCTTTGGGTCATTTTGAGCTATTATCTGACATTTTAGAGTGAGATAGGGTGCCCTAGAGTGAGAAGGTGTGCTCCAATATTGTTCTTCAATTCTTGCTCAAGTTTTGGAAGATTAAGAGGGCAAGCTCACTAGATCTTCATCCTAGAGGTAAGATTCTACACCCTAAACCCTAATTTCAAAATCATCTGAAAATGGGTATTTAGCAAGATAATATTTGGGCATGAGAGTTGATTATTTTACATGCATGTGATATTAAGGGGTGTAGAAAGATTGTTGAACTAAGCATGGTAAAGATTGGGTTGTGGGATGATGGAATCCTCCATAAAAAGATCTTGAAACCTTAATCCACACTTAGTGTTTGATAAAATGCTCAAATGAGCTGAGACCATGAATATCTTTCTAATTATGGTTCAATTTTGTTATGTCTCAAATAGATTGGGATTGCTAAAATTTCCGGAACGTTGTAGTAATTTAAGGAAAGCTCAATTGAGGTATGTTGGCTAAACTTTCTCTCTTGGAATTGAATTCCATAATGTTTCTGTGAGTTTCAAAGTATGGGTTGCATATTAAAATGTGGTGGCTTGAATCGTATTTCAAATGAAAGCTAGTATGCCAAGTTGTGTGAGAAAATCTCAATATTCTTAAGACACTTAATTGCTCATATGTGTACCTAAAGTCTTGATTTGGAATATAAAGTGTGGCCAACATGCCAATAGTGAAAGTTATACTTGTGACCAATGGTGCCAATGAAATGAAATAATGCGAGAAAGATTATGAAATGAGCTTTGGCTCAACTATTCCAAAATTGACTTCGACAATATAATCGGCTAAAAGTTTATGAACTTAAGTGATACCCATATATGGCTGTTTTGGCTAATGCTATGCTTTGTAAGTAATTTTCAATGTGTTTTACGTTCGTACATATTCGTGAGTGGAAATAGTGTATGATCTTAACGTGTACTTCGATTGCCAATCATTTTACTCCAATTATTGGAAAGAAACCGACTGTGTTTAAAAGCCTTCATTACTAATGGATTTAAAGTTGTGATTTTCGGAATATTTTACTTGTTGATAATTATGATGATGATCTATGAAAGGGAAGAAATGAAAGTGTGGAATATGAAATATGTCCATTGCGCCATGAATAAAGAATCATATGTATGGCCAAGAAAGCCAATGAAATAATAATGTTGTAAGTGGTTGAATGTACATATTAGATGATATGTGGTTTGAAAGGTTATGAGATGTACGTATTTGTACATTTGTTTCCAATGTGTTATGAAACCCTATGGACAGTCTATGAAATGCATAGGTATATTGTGTTATGAAACCCTATGGACGGTCTATGAAACGCATAGGTATATTTTGTTATGAAATCCTGTGGACGGTCTATGAAACGCATAGGTACATTGTGTTATGAAGTACATTGTGTTATGAAATCCTATGGACGGTCTATGAACGCATAGGTACATTGTGATATGAAATCATGTGGACGGTCTATGAACGCATAGGTACATTGTGTTATGAAATCCATTCTGATATGAAATCATGTGCACGGTCTATGAACGCATAGGGACATTGTGTTATGAAATCTATGGTGATATGAAATCCTGTGGACGGTCTATGAAACGCATAGGTGCATTATGTATAAGAGGTATAGATGTACTGTATGAATAAACACTATGGACGGTCTATGAAACGCATAAGTGTATAATATGATATGTGAACAATAAGGACGGTCTAATGAGATACATTATTAATGCAGACAATAGGTGCCCCCTTTTGTTGTCCTTATTTGTACAGGTTGTTTCAATTACATTATATTATGTGTTCCACGTATAGATCATATGGGCATTCT